>SJOL01006465.1:436216-512874 GCA_004794785.1 Opisthorchis felineus
GCACACGAGCACACGAGCACAAGTGCACACGAGCACACGAGCACACGAGCACACGAGCACACGAGCACACGAGCACACGAGCACACGGGCACACCAGCACACCAGCACACAAACACACGGGCACACCAGCACACAAACACACGGGCACACGAGCACACAAACACACAGGCACACGAGCACACGAGCACACGAGCACACGAGCACACGAGCACACGAGCACACGAGCACACGAGCACACGAGCACACGAGCACACGGGCACACGAGCACACGGGCGCATACGCACACACACGAGAGAAAAGTGTGCATAGCTGACGGCTACGATTCTGAGCCAAGGCAACCCAGAAGTCACCGAGTCCAAATGTGTTACATCTGAAGTGGCTGTTTTCAAACACTGGCACAACCGTTTCTAGTTTCATTTGAAAGTGACTGACTCGTGGAAAACTGAAAATGTCAGAAGGCAAGTCTCCAAATCTATGCGATCATATGGGACTAGGGGTACAGCTGCCTAACTTGAACATAGGTAGGTGTTTACACGTTCGACAAGCGGATGGTACACTAAAATGGGCTTAACGACCGATGGCTGAGCCGAGTAAACATACAACCCAGAGCGGTCACTAGCCAGAGAGTACGTCTAAGGTCATCTTTCGTAAAAACAACTCACGGTCGTTAAAGTTCCCTAAAGCCATCTCCCACGAAAACCTCCATCGTGTGTTCAAAACTGGATGGGTACGATGTAATGTAGTTATAGTTGTAATGCAGTTACTATCAACACTGCCCTGGTGAGGTTCGTTGTCAGTAATCCCGCCTTATCAATTATATTCACGGTTAATTTCGTTGTACGCTTCTATGGTTATTGCTTCACTGTTTATGAGATTTTTGGGAATGAAGCATATTGTATTCCCTTCGAACAAAAAAACGGAACCAATATGGACCCTGCAGCGTGTGGATTTCTACAAGCTGGATTAATCTATCCAGAAGCGCATTCGCACAAAGTAATTCTATTAACATGAATTATTCTGAGTGACATGTGCAAAGTCCAACAGTGATCTTACTGTCTATGCGAGTAATGATAGAATTCCTGGTGTAACTGATTTGCTGGGGTGTTCTTGACTCTAATGTAATGCAACCTACTCGGAGCGTGTTCTATGGTGATGAACATCCTTCAGGACAGAAACACATCTTTAGTTTTGCTGTTTCTATGGCATAACCAGTTGTGCACTTTTTCCCTCTGTTTTCCGTCTTAGTGCTACGAAGTGTTGAAAGATGCCCTCACCTCACTGCGTAACAAGCCATCGCCGGACGGAAGCTTCTTCCAGATAGTTCACACCTATGTGCTTAACCCAAAGTCTATCACAATGGGCCAGTTGTACGGTGAATTTGACCTACTCACCCATGAGTGGACTGACGGGATCCTAAGCACTCTTATTCGCCAAGGTGTCAATGCAAACAATGAAGAAAAACGCTGGTATCTGTTTGATGGGCCAGTGGATGCTGTCTGGATTGAGAGTATGAACACCGTCTTAGATGACAACAAGAAGTTGTGTCTGAGCAGCGGAGAAATAATCAAATTGACCGACGCAATGACCATGATGTTTGAGGTGGCTGACCTGGCAGTGGCCTCACCGGCAACCGTTAGTCGTTGTGGCATGGTCTATTTGGAACCTACTATACTGGGCCTGGATCCTTTCGTGCAATGTTGGATCCGACGACTGCCGGATGCCATATTCGCACATCGTGACAAACTCCAAACATTCTTTGACCTTTACATGAATGTACGTTGAAACTAGGGATTAAAGTTAATCGGTAGCCGTTATATCGGTGTTAGTCGTGTGAGAGGTGCGTGATAAACTATACTGGTTATTGATTTCTCCTATTAAAATGACTTTGTTCTTCCTTTCTCTCACACAGGATACTCTAGAATTTATCAGAAGAGAAACCAAAGAGGTTATCCCGACTACAGATGGACAACTTTGCTTCAGCTTATTGAAAATGCTTGAATGTTTCTTTACTCCATTCTTACCGAAGGAGGTAAGTTGCCTTAATCATGGTACTAAATGCAATGTCCATTGCCTCCACAAAGGCCTAGTGATGTATAAGTATCAGGATGAGGCAAACCCGTTAATTGGAAATAACTATATCAGCATGATGAACCAAGACCATCGTACACCTAGGAAAAGATCCGGCTTACTTGCATCTGTCAGCACATTTTGCGAACCGCTGATGTCTCCGTTTAGCGGTAGGCAGGCACCTCTCGGTTGATACAAACTAACATGGTGTCGTTTAATGATATACATCTCAGCCAATCCGAAAGGGCGTTCTGTCTACCGAGTTTACGAAAACCTTTGATTCGGGATGTACTCTTAAAATCACGCTGCATGCTGAGGAATTTCTGACCGCCCGTAAAATCACTTCCTTGATTCAAATAATAGAGGTAGTTGATCCGTCTTCGACGGCCGCGTTGCTTTATGATCATTACTGCAGTTTTCTTGTTCCTGATTGCTAACTATTGACAAGTTTCGCTCCAGATACGAGCAAAATATCGGTCCCAGTCGACTGCGTTATAATACTCCGATTTTCGTTATCAGTACTGAACAGAGCTATTACTTGTGTCTACAGGACTGTTGGAATAGTCACCAAGTGCACTTCACTGGGTCGGTTTCATGACTAACAGTCTTAAATAGCGGAAGACACTTTGTGGGAAATGTAACATTTCGGACAGCCTTATCAACCACAGTGAATGTTTTGGAAACAGCATGTCCTAAGTTGAACGGTATTGGGAAAATGTGAAAAACAGCCATATTGTCGTTTTTTGCACTATACGGAGATGTAGCCTCAAACTAGTGTATGGATATGATTCAGGTCATAGCGCTGGAGGCACTAATACAGAGATAACTTGTGCAGCTTGTGGCCACTCAAGATGAAGCCACCTTTTTGGTTGAACGTAAACAACTCACTGATGAGTCCTCTGTTGCTAAGTCGGTGTCCGGCTACTGTGAGCCATGCTGTCAACAACCAGACAAAAAGTCATTAGACTGACGTATTGACCAAACCGCATAGGACAACCACTGAAGCATCTATTTCATTGTGAGAATATAAATTCATGCATCTCATCTTGCAACTTATGAGGCCACTCAGTTTGAGTGAACTGTGAAATTATCTTAGTCGAACCACGTAAATAAAGGATATTTCACAGGCACGATGGTGTCATTAGCATAGTCTGGGTGATGTGCGCACTCACAATGTCCTCCTGCATTCGACTACCAAAAACCATCCTTCATTTCTTCCAAAGACGCCCGGAAGATCCTTCACTCATGACAAGATTCGCCTATCATTCGTGAAGTTTTCCTGATCTCTTACTGCAGGTACACTGCAAATAGTCCGTGGGTCTTTATTTCGGCCAGACAAAGGACCCTGTCCTGCTGATTCACTGATTTTCGAATGGTCCGTTTCGATAAATGTTGACTTCGGTAGATTTCAGGTGTAAATTCCTTAGTTGAACTCGCTTCTACCAGCTATAGAATTACTTGGCGCTTCAGTAAGTGCTTGTGTGTCAGGGCAAACTAGGAATAACAATTAGACTTTAACCACAGTATCTACCGGTCACGTCGTCCGATAATCAAAACGGACCCAATAATTTTGCTTCCAGGATACCTGCTCAAACAATCAGCTTAGCAGTATGTTTAACGTGAGAAGACGTGTAACAAAGTGACTTCAGTCTGTCCTGAAATCCGGTTGTGCAAATCTTGCTATTCGGATGAAAACTGATTGGTCGGTTAACAAGGTGGAAAGTGCGTTTCCGTAGTTTGAAAACCAGCGCATAAAATCCATCATTTCTCAAGATGGTTCTACTGCGATTACTGCAAACGATACAGATTAGCAAACCTTCAAATTAAGCGTTTGTGCGTGATCACTGATGCATATTATTTGGTATTACGCTGCTAAGTGTGGAACCTCATAAGAAAAAATGTGTGATCGTAGGAATGCGTTGTCTGTGTTGCCTCCCCTACCACAAGCTCCAAAAAGTGTTTTTCGGTTACTGGCCTGACTTAATCGATAATCATACTGAGCCAACGCGCACCGCCCGCGCTAACGTAACCGTGCTACCCACTCAACAGCACTATCTATAGTAGTTCGTCCAGTAGTGGACAGAACCGGCTCACCTTAATTCGTCAGCGCTGTCGCGGGTGCTTGTTCCGTTTTCAGTAAAATCAGTTACGTCTCGCGACAACCACAGACATATCAGAGCAAAATCGTCTAGCTTTGTGCCTTTTTTCCCAAGATGCGCGCAACTACCATACAGCCGAGAGATCACTGGCACCAGCTCGACCGAATTTGAACAGGTCTTGCCACAACGGGCTTAGTCTGGTGAGCTTACCTAGTTTATGGACACGTTGGGACGTGCTTGCAAGCCTGTGTTTCGATGCGGGTATTGGAGCCACTTGCCACCGAATCGTCAACTGGCAGTGGGTTCTACGTAGGCGCGCACAGTGCGGCATTAGTGTCGCGCACACAGCACAACGTTGGTGTTGGGGTTGGGGTTGGGGCTGTTTCTCCACACAAAAAAGCGGAGACCTACCGGACTAACCGTAGACTATTCATTGATTGGCTTAGACATCCGCCGGTTTTCCGCAGGTCTACCCACACCACTTAAGGTTGCATGGGCTTGAGTGGAGAACGTTTAGGCTAAGGGAGGGTAGCGCATTGGGGGAAGACGACTTGGAACAGACGAAAGCACATGGGCTAATGTACGCGGTATGTCCATAGCATTCAGCAGCCAGCTCGTGGATGGTCCAACAAGGGATATATCAAATGACCAAGGTGCAGTAGGTAGCCAAACCTCTTCAGTTGGTATGGCCGAATTAGACATGGTGGTGCCTGCTTGTTGTTTAGATTGGCAACAATTCAAAGAAAGACGCACGGGGGTCGGCTTTTCTCGCTCACTCGCTGAAATCAGTTCACTGGGCCTGCCAGCTAACGACTGACTAAGGAAGATGCCTATTGGCCAGATGTGCGTACACAGTCGATTGCTGCTAGAGTGTCTTATGCCAAGCGAAGAAAAGTTCACATGTGACATCCACGATTTGTATCCGCATTTGTCTTAGCCAGACAGAAAACGCAATGACCCGGAACCCCGAGCGTCGATCCAGAGGCACTCAGCTTGTCGGCCCACATCTAGCACCTATATGGAAACCGGTCACGTTAGTATTAGCCGCGGATAGTACTTATCGTGAGAAAACCTGTGCACCCTCAGTTGAGGATGGTCCTCGAGGAGATCGGTGTTCAAGAAACAATCTTGCTGCCATTGAGCTCAGGATACGGGTCTTGAAGGAAAACTGGTTTGGAATTGGGAAGAAGGCACCAAAAAGCTTCAGCATCAGTATGCCGACAACCCTTCCCGAAAAACTGCCGGATATTGAGTTCGTACCACTTGGAGAATAATGCCTATGTTGTAAGCGAACTGGTTTCACTAACACTATGAACCAATATTCTATCTAAGTCGGAGTTAACAGAAAACAATAAAGATTGTCAGGACATTTTGCATTACATAAAGGAATTTACAGGCAAACTGCACAATTTCAAAATTTCAACCCGGTCAATACCCGACAAATTCAAGCTTTTCAAGTTAAAGATATGGCACGTGCCCTGTACAGACTTCGAGCAAAGTGAGAACTCACATTTCGCTTCTCACGATAATGGTCGCTGTTATTCAGTGGCATTCCGAGCAACATGGATGACTGGATAGCACGAAGATCGATATGTAGTTACCTGGGTCTGAACTATTAAGTGTATTAGGTGTATTAGGTGCAGCCTCAAGTATCAAAGTAAGGTCATCACCCTTGTTTTGAAATGGAGTGTAGGCTAACAGACGGATCCATTTTTATTGGGCGCTCGACGAACAGACGACTGTGACAAATGTGTTACATACTGCTCATGATCTCACTTGTCAATAAGAATAAGGTATTCTCTTGCTTCGAAATTAGATTTAATCACAGGATATAGCCTGGTTTTTGTTTCAAGTTAATCCCTGTAAATTTTCCGCACGCCACTAACACAAAAAACTTTGGTGTGCAAATGAGTGTCTTTTGGGCAATAAGCGCAAAACGGGATACCAGTGTAGTAAAACAGGGGAACCGGTCTTCGCAAGCACAGGCGTGCGGTCATAACCAGGTGTGCGATAATACCCGCATACTCTAGTGTGCTTAATCACTTAGATTACTATCACGGCAATTCCACAATGTTGATGGATGAGGTCGACTGAGAGCTAGCAATCCGCATTCGTCCGTTCGCTTCATTGTTACTGCTATAAATTAGACAACAGATCAACCTTTACTACACTACATTTACACTATACGGGCTTCCCAGATTTTATCTCCACTTATGGCCTTTTGCTCTGTCAAAAATCACTATTTAGATGCTAAGTTGAAGGAAAACATGACTACAAACCAGGATACTTAGATTCGGAAGACATTTGCACGTATACCGAGCCGGACAAAATCCGTTGAATACGGGGCTCGGAAAGCAATTGGATTAGACACGGTCAGTTTTCATGATCAATCAACTTAACTCCGTGCGTCTCCTATTAATCAGCGCAACTACAAGCTTCATTGGGCCATTTTGAGGAGACCTGGCCATTTGGAGCTGATTCGTTTTCCAACCAATCAAAAGAGGATCTTGCTGTCAGCGTCATGTCCCTGAACCTTAATGCGGTTTGGTAAGGGGTGCACTTTGGGCGATCTGACCCATCGGGATGTCGGGCGGCTAGCGACCTTTGTCGTATATGATGCTGTGATACCGAACTACTTGACTAGCTAATTTTCTGCTGAATGCCCGACCTACCAACCATCACAGAAAGAACCAACGTGGAAACGGACGGCAGCTGCGTGTAGGAACATGTGACAAAGACTCGCACAGCATGCATCATGTAAACGAAACAATGCGACTGCCAATGGTGGACAATGAGTAGGGTCATCTGCTGAAGGCTGATAGGGGACACCCGACAGAGGTTAACAAAGAGTAAACACGCACACACACGCGCACGCGCATCACTTTGGTCACACGAGAATGATTGTACATGGCCGACTTCTGTAACCTTTCTGACTGGCCCATTTTGGAGCAGCATTCGAAGTCCTTGTGGCCTATAACGTCGCTAGCTCGACAGACACAGAAAGTTTCACAGAATGCGAACCCACACAATTCAACAATTGTGACAGGGGCCATATCGTCCTTGTACATTGGGAACTGGTTGCACATAGCGATGAATCTATGGTCGCCCATCCAGGGGCACTACGCCAAAATTGTATGGTGCTTAGTCGTTCCGGTCCTATAGTATGTTTCACATATGAGATTGTGTCCTGTGACATTCCTTTATGTGTCGCCTGTTCCGTACGAGTCTTCAGCAGGTAACAGTGTTCAGAGTGTATAACTGGTCGACGCACTGCTTTGTCTACAAGCCACATGATTTGCCAAAGTCTGCCACATGTTCGTACGCTCAACTCCCTCCTGTCCCCAAGGTTGGCTGTTGGGTATTCTGCAGAACCTCAGCCAGTCAAGCGATTCAGCAAGACAGCATTAATTAAGGTAACCTTGTTTGGGGTCGTTCGATAGGCAAAAACAACTCGTCGGAGTATTCTGTTCGATTTTTCTTCTCAGTAAACTTTTAGAGCAGCCCGCCCGCAAAACGACTTGCCTCGCCGTCAGACTGCGGGTGATAACGAAGACAACATCCGTGTTGAAGTGTATACAGATGGTGAAATTTTGGTATGCTGACGGCGTTGTCTCACTAAAGTCTACTAGTTCTGCGAATCTCATTTTTTGGATTGATCCGTCTATTTTCATTGGGTTGTTATATCCAGCCTCATAAGTTTCAGCCTTCTTGAAGTTCACACGCCCGCATGTGCCCTATTTCTTGCATCATGGCGTATGCGTCGTCAAATGATATCAGTATTTTAGGTGTTCACAAATCTGAATTAGGCATTAGATGTTAGGTATCGCCTGTTGTTTAGGGTTGATTTCATAGTTCCTTCGGATCTTCACTGTTGTACCCACAGTAAAACAATGGCTGTACCCGTCCTAGCCTAGTATACATAAGGTAACCTACCTTCTGTTCGACGATGGACTATGGGTCATAAGAAAAGCTGGATCGTCAAAGTCACATTGTGATCACATTTCCCGTTTACATGTGCTATCAGAAATTCAGAGTCGGGCACACAGATCCGAAAGTCAACGTGAACTATGCATTTAGTGTTCCTGGAGCTTGACCAAAGTAGGACTGTGGTATAGATGTAATACACTACTCATTGGGAATCATAGGACTGCGGTGGCTGTTGCGAAGAATTCTTCAACTTGTCAGAGAAAAGCCATTGTTGTGCCATGTGCATCACACGGTAATGTGTGGTGGGCGCGAATGTCTCATCATCTCACATATATCGGCTCCAGTGGCCAGTCCCAGGCTGGCGCATCTGTGCACATCAGAGTGACCGTCAATCAGACTTTTCCATACGGCTGACGCATAAAATTCATGCGACAAAGGTTGTTCTGGGTTGGTCAGCGGCTAATGCTGTTCGAGGCTAACCTTGAGGTCATTTGTCTGGTTGTCTCATCGACGATTTGAATCTATTCACTTGTGTGGTACAGGTTCGAGGCACAAAGCTGGCGCACTCAGGATCACCCAGGGCACGTAAATGCTTGAACAGGATGTGGACTAATGACTACTGGATAGGTTGAGGACAATAAATTTTTATACAAAGTCATACAAGATCATGATCGAAAGGACTAACTTAAGGCTGGCCAACTGATTTCCAATGGGAAGTCCAACACGAGGTAAAGGTGCTAGCGTGGATAATCAGATACGTCGATGTGTAGACACTTAGTAAGTTGTCAGGCCCTAGTTATTTTCATACATTCATACAGCCATCAATGTTTGATCAAAAAGGGGGAACATTCCATAATCAAGAATTCATTTGCCCAAAAACACTTGTCCTGATTTTTGTGTATCTGCTTTGACAGACTGTAACTTCC
Source organism: Opisthorchis felineus (assembly GCA_004794785.1). Lineage (NCBI taxonomy): Eukaryota > Metazoa > Platyhelminthes > Trematoda > Opisthorchiida > Opisthorchiidae > Opisthorchis > Opisthorchis felineus. Next base: position 445,236 of record SJOL01006465.1, read on the forward strand.
AAAATGAAACGCATACAGGTAAGTAACTCTATGTCTAACTTACCATCGAACTTTTCCTTAGGGATATTCTGACATTTCGTATGAAGCTTGTATGTCATAGGCTTGATCTACTGGGTGTCTACCATCTACTGGATGTTTGGAAGTACTTCTGGCTAATTCAGCCGCCCTTGGTGGGAACAATATGCACTTGGGGTTTCTTGGCAAGATTTTCGGAGAGCTGGACCTGCCGCTTCAGAAGTGGCGGGTTTTCATTTCATCCATGAACAAACTGATTATCTGTAAAAGTTTCCAGGGAAAACAAAAATGACGCTTAACCTTAATACTTTAGGCGAAAACTTCAAATTGTTGGTCGCAACTTCCCCACGACCTGTTACCGTTGTATGTATTCTACACTGAAAGTGACTGGAAATGCTAATCAATAGTATAGGATACTTGCTGTTACTCAATTCCTGCTAGATGATGAATTCAACGAGTGGCAGAATACTGCACTTATCAGTCAAAAGGGTTTCATCCAGTGTTTCTGTTACGAAGCATAATAGAACTAAACCTAGAAATTAACATTGAACTTTGCTATCCTCGTTTTACTTCCCTCGAGTTTATTCGAGCGCACAACCTGGATTGAAAGGAATCGTCCCGGTACTACATTGTCGCCGAATCACCCAAAGAACAAGTGGAGTGCATTGACCTATCGGTAGGGTGATTGAAAACATCTCAAATAAGTCTACGCCTGATGCACAACAATAACAACAGCAACAAACACGAAATTTGCTTTTGGTTGTGTGATATGCTGTTCGAAAACATTTCTTGCATATAAATATGACAGTGATGAATCTTCGTCTGCACGTACAAGTGAAAATGTCACATCATTTCTGCTTGTTGCTTGCAAAAGTTATTTTCAAACTAGGAGACCGAGAATCACCAAAGTTTGTAGTTATGCTTATTTAGAATTTTCTCCTAGCAGAGGATTATCCGATTAACTAACAACGGTACCATTCCCCTGTTGGAGAGAATTCCGTGGTCACTCTGAGGGCGATTGTTATAAGGGAGATGGTGAAATTTCGACTAATATTTCAACCAGCTACGCGTACTTGTGGTGTTTTACTGTAAAATTCAATCAATTCGGCATAATTGTCGTGCTGTTGTAATCAGTTGTATATCAGAAACATTCTGTTGGGCGAATATTACGAAGTCATGCAGAATTCCGGTAGCCATCCATAGCACTGTTTCGAGCTGGGAATCAGTCAGCTTTGGACTTTTTCACTTCACTCCTTCGCTAATCATTTTTAGTCTCTAGCAGTGGTCTACAACACGGACAGCGTCGACCCCAAGAACGTTTTCAAACGCTTAGGTGGAGGTAGCGCTCATTTTGGCAGTGGGGAGGGGTAATGGCAATCATGGAGACGGTGGAGCATGAAGCGGCGTAGCTTCGTATCGACGGCGTAATTCAGTGAGACACAACTCCAGAAATCGTTAGCTTCTTGTCTTTTTGACAATAAGTGTTTTAGCTCCGTCATCGTAAGTGATGCCACGTTTAAACACCGTCGATCAAGCCGTTGACCGGGAGGGAAGTGCCAAACACAGCTAGCTGAATAAAGGCAGTGTAATGCTATAGAAAAGCGGCCTCCTTCCGGCTAATTGAGCGGTTTTCCAAAAACCGTAGGAATTTGCAAACTTCTGCAAAAATTGGTATTATGCGAAAGTAGTCATAAAAAATGAGTCACACTGGGGACGGCACTTTATAGGGTTGAAATTCTACTTTCCGAAAACTGTACTCACTCCCCTTTCAATCTACGTTTGCTCACTGAATATCCTAGCTTGATTAATGCGTTATCCAAAAGACTTCCCTGAGATCATGCATCTAAGCTATGTTGTTTACTATTATTTACAGGCTGAAAAAACCAAGAATCTGAAGGCACCTCTGCGTCCAATAGTCGACGATAAAGCCGTACGTGAAACTTAAGCTATTGACACTGCTCGGTGCAACATTTAACAAATGCTTCTCGATATATCCAACGATAGTAATCTGTAAAACCTATTTTCTTGTAGAACCAAGTCACTGAAGACGTCCTGGTACGCATTGGCCAAGCACTGGAATCTTGGTTTATATTCTCGTTGATCTGGTCGTTCGGTGCCACGTGCACTAATGAAGGTCGCATCAAGTTTGACGAATACTTGCGTCGAAAAATGAGGGAGTTAAAGGTAATTTTTGGTATCTGAAAATAACCATATTTTACTCTGGATTAGTGTATCAGCAAATGTTTGTGCATTTTTTGTGTTCTGTCAACTGCACGTGTAGAACATGATATGTGAACACTTAATTCCCTCTAGAGTGGCGACCTGAAAGAATTGACTCGAAGTGGTCTCCTTAATTGTATTACAAGAGAAGGGTGCTTTCGCACACTAAAATACGAACAATTCTACCGATTTCGCCTGTGGTATTCGCTTTTGCATACTACAAAGAATAAAAAGCAAGCTGGATTCAGCGGAGTTGAGAGTCGGTCTGCCAGTAACACACATTGCTCTTTGGTTGATACAGTTCTATTCTCCATTAAACGTACTGTAAAAAAGTCCATCAAACGCACCGAAATTTTTTTTAATCAGTCTATAGCATTTCCAGTGCTAGTTTCGATCTTTGACAGCGACGCCGTTGGCCTTGGTATCTGCTCTGTACAACACAATTTCGACTCATATGATATCACGGTGGGGAGTATGAGATAACAAAGCGAAACCCTATCGATTGATTACCAGCGCCCAGTTAGGCTGCATCTTCAGGGTGATCAACCTTACTGCTAACGTTCTGCAAACTGACAGTCTACAAGATAGTTGAAGATTAACGTTTGGTTTTTGAGACTTCTCTGTCTGAACGTGACTGCTGCGTGGTAGTGAGTAAAATAAGTTGAGCTGCTACAGAAGAATAGACTATGACGATCCTTCAAAGCATACTGGGAACAACTTCAAACTTCACAGCATGAGTATTTCCCTTAGATGATCACTACCCCTTTTTCGCCTGTAGCTATCCTTATCCAATCTGTTGATTTGTTCTTTCTGGCGTTAACATAGTCTCAGTTTCAGAAAAATTCCGACACCCTTCGGGCCTGACTACACTATTCGATAAATAGTGCACTTGGGTCATTCGTCATTGATGTGCACGTGAAAGTGGTTTGCGGCGATCTAGGCGTATGTGGGATCGTTCGTTTGACTACGCCACCAAAGGCCCTTTACGGGCTATCGCACCAGACAGCCTGTACTTTTAATTTAAGGACTGTGGGCCATACCAATACATGCTTGTCGTGTCCCTCAGCCCATTGTTACGACCCTCGTTACCGTGCCCTTTATCACCATACCGTCAAATTGTACTTTACCGTTTAAGGTCATACCGCAGCTAGGCTTAATTGCCTTGTTCAGAATCGCGTTGTCTCACCGGAAGACATCTGAAAACCTGGCTCTCAATGGCGCTCAATATTCGCACAATGGAATTGAATTTTCGAAAGCTATGACGTGTCCCTGGTGGACTAAAACAGACAGGCAATTGAGTTCAGAATACCAGTCCAAACTTTTGAGCCCTATCTAGGCATCCCGGGGTCCCAGTGATGCCAGGACAGTATTCCACCAGAAGTTTTCCGCCAGAGGTGTGATTGCTTCAGTGGACGATGAAATTTGGTGAGCTGCGAAAATATGAACGTAGATTGGGGTGGTTTTTGGTTTGAGCACATACGCAACAAAATGCAACATTTTGGCGAAAAAGGTCTATTCCACTCGCAAAGGTTTTGCAGCCAAGAGCATTGTGCGGCCAAGAAGCCCCGGCTCTCAATAGTTTAGACCGGTGTTTGGCAACTGCGTATGCATGTGGGAACTGGATACAAGGCCGGTTCAGTGAGCAGTAAGATTTAATCACCCTCACGGTCGAGCATGAAAATCAGAACAATCGATCCAGCGTACAAGTACTCAGTTAGTAGAATTCAGGGTCACATCATCCTCGTTTGAAAAGTCCTCCTCCTCTCCTGGTGCTATTATTCTGGTGAACCCACGTCAAAGAGTAAAAGCGTCCTTTTCCCTACCTGACTGGGAAGTCCTGACAGGCGGGTCAGTCGATCCACACTATAAGAACAGTCGCCGGCTCAACGTTTGAGCCACGAACCAGTCTATAGCTCAAGCGTGAACACGTGCGTTTGTTCTGACGTGTCCAGCGTTCGCTGGTAAGTTAGTGGTAACACACTGGCCCCAAACGTCAGGTGTCCAGAGTTCTAAATACCGACAAAGTCACGGATATACAGTGCTGATTATTTCTAAGAAGAGCAAAACTCGTACCCAGTGTTTCTCATCTTCGATGTAAACTCGCCAGAATGATCGCGTCAGGAGACGTGGAGGACTGTTCAAATGAATGGTGTGAATGTGAATTGTGCGAGTTCGGCAACCATCTATCAGTTTGTGGCTGAAATCGGTTGATGGGTGTTACGTGCACTGGCTGCGTGTGCCATAGTAAGCCCGATTGCCATGTATGGCTTAAAGAAAACGCGCTTTCGAAAGTGAACCTGGACGTACAAAACATTGGAAAAGCAATAGATAAATGCTCATTCCCCATCGAAAGCTTCCCGCAGCTCGGTTGACCAGCAAATAAAGTTTTAGTTCTCGACAAAGCTGATTTTCACTTCAGACCACGTTTGTTAGCTTTCTTCTTGGATATGACCTCAACTAAAACGTAGCTAACATGGTGGAAATGATCGCGGTAACCTAGGTTAAAGTGATTGATTGAGGAGTGCGGTGAACGTATTTTATTGTGCTCTAGTGTCCGTACTTTAAAAGTACATGCTCTCTGGCGTGACAAGACCACAGAAAACCTTTAGAAATGTGATCAAATGAGGTAAAGGAACGGATGTATATGATAAATCCCTGTAGGAACTTACCTCCCACTTTCGTGTTCATCATCGTGATCATTATCGAAAGCAACACGGCCGTAGCGACTATCATCATTTTCGTCGAAAATGAAAGGGAAAGAGCAAAAACATGATGCCTGCACGCCGGGATAACAACGAGATGAACAAATTATCGGAGTAAGGCGCCATTACTGGGTCTGACCCAACGTCCTTTGCTAACCTCAACTAACAACAGCCAAACCCACAGCGACAGACAAACTTTAGCTATGCCGTCTGGCTAGAAAGTGACAGCAAAGACGTTGCCGATATCTGTTAATTGTCATGTTCTGTATGGTTCCTAGCTAAGTTCATGGATAATCACATGGACTCCAACCGGGAAAGCGCGAAGTTACTCAGTTTGCTTGTGACCGCTCTCATTTCGCGCGGCCGTGTCACTGTTTCTTGTGCTTGAATTTCTCACCAGCAGGGATTCAAAATAGAAAACGGCGCCTCCTTTAATGGGTAGTGGTTTGGGTATGTGTTGTACTGACCCTCTAGGGATAGTGCATACGGGCGAATGGAACGTAAACCTTAATTGTCCGTCGGAAGAAGAAATAAAGTACGAAATATCGGTACTTAAACGTGAGAAGGCATTAGGACCGGCCGGTCTATATCCAGTCCTCTTCAAAGAAGGCGGAGAATCCCTGGTGACCCATCTGACAAAGCTTATTGGTGTTATATGGAACGAAGAGAAGGTGCCTGCAGAATGGGGCATGTCAACAGTTATCCCTATCTTCAAAAAGGGTACGCGAACGCTTTGTAAAAACCACCGTGGCATCAGCCTGCTAGCTGGCATCGAAAGTCCTCTCTGGTCTTATCCTTCGAAGGTTGACTGAACACAGGGAGAGACGGATCCGCGAAAACTAAGCATCCTGCAAGAGGATGCATCGATCACATCTTCACCATTCGACAGATTCTGGAACAGCAACATTGCTTCTAGCAACCAACAATGGTTATGTTCCTTGATCTCAAAGCTGTCTTTGACTTTGTGGACTGTCAGGCACTATGGCACTGTCTGTGGAGCAAAGGTGTCCCCCATAAATTTTTGACCCTCAAGGCGCTGTACGGCAACTCCCGTGGCCCTGTGAAGGTCTACGGGAAGCTCCCGCCTGAGTTCACCACATCAAGTGGTGTCAGACAGGGCTGTCCTCTTTCACCTTTCCTCTTCAACTTCGTCATTGATACGATTATGAAAGACACACTAACAGCATCTAATGCCTGTGGGGTCGAAGTGCTTCCGGGATGTTCGCTCACAGGTATCGAGTAAGCAGATGAGTTAGCTGTCCTTGAATCTGAGCCGTGGTAATGCAAGCAATAGTAAGTAATCTCTGCCTCACGGTTCGGCATGCGCTTCGCACCTGCTAAGTGTAAAGTGCTACTGCAAGACTGGGTGGACTCGAACACTAGCCTCGTGCTTGCGGATGAACCGATTGAGGTAGTAGACAAATTTGTCTACATGGGCAGCTGTATCAGTCCCGGTGGTCTCGCGAAAGATGCAAGTTCCATCCGGATTGGGAAGATGGGAGCAGCTTTCGTGAACTTGCGTCACCTCTGGCGTATGCGTGACATACGCTTATCTGTCAAGGGTCGAGTTTACAATGTTTTGGTGAGACCCATATTATTATTCGGGTCAGAAACCTGGCCGTTGCGCGCCAAGGACGTCAAAAGACCATCAATGTCTTCGGAGCATTGTCCGAGTCTGGTGGGAACACCGGATCAGTAACGCTGAAGTACGTCGAACGGTATTCGGAAGAAATAACTCACCCTCGATAGATGAACTGATCACACGGCATAGGTTGCGCTGGCTTGGTCAAATGCTGCGTATGCCAGTTGACCGTATTCCTTGAAGGGTTCTTTTCGCATAACCACGTGAAGGGTGGAAACGAGCCAGAGGCGGTCAAACAATTACTTGGTAGCGAAATATGAAAGAAATTAGCAGCACATTCAGTTGCGCTGGTCATTGCCCTCTCCTTGAATGGGACCCCGAGAAGGGGACACATCGATGGTTGGAGACATTGTCAGACATGGCCCAGTCGCGCCCTCAATGGCGCTCATGCATCTAGGCTGTTGCCTTCAATGCATAGTTCGGCTCCCAATCTCCCCAGTTAAAGAAGTCCACTGACAACCCTGTATTTACACATCAATTGTGTCAGCTACCGCCTTCAATACACAGCTATCTACCCCATCTCCCCAAACCATCGGTGAACGAAACTGTGGCAGCTAGAACCACTGTACGACAAGTACGCGGGTCTTACAGCCGATGATGTACATTCCCCAACCACCTTGGCAATTCTTTGTTATCTCGCACAGCCCAAGTTGTGAGGGTCTAATGAAAGACAAAGGAGCAGCGATAGTATTCCAACCAAACCGCTGTTGAGAATAATCCACCCGGCAATATATAAACGCTTGAGTGCTACTGAGAAACAACTGTTGGTCGGTACAAAGTTGCAAAATGTGCTTACCACAGTGATTGCGTTTTGGATCTAAACCGAGCACACCTCCAGGAGTGCTTCTGATGAACTCAGGTAATAAATTTTCCCGGCTATTATGGCTACATTTGAACTATTCTTGGTGGATGGCAGGGTGGTTGGATGTTGATAGGAAAAGTCTTTCACCGAATCGGAGCTGCAATTGGTTGGTGGAATAATGGCTGAGATCCAGATCGGATTTGTGGTCAACAGTGGTCAGACTTCTGGACGCCTGGGCATAGTTGAGTGACACGAACGATTTCAGCGGTGCCGAGTAGGGTGGTGCATGCCATATTTTGGTGCCCGATGTAGACCTGGGATAGCAGGATTAACAGGCGCATGTGCATAGGCCTATTGCAAACCATCAGTATGCATGCAGTCCTTCGCTTCTCTGAATGGCTTAGTGACGTACCTACAGTTGAATTCCATGGGAGTTAGGAGGGAATAATGAAGAAGACGGAAAAGCATCAGTAGTCCGAGGTTTTGGCCAATACGGCCAGACGCATGCATCGATCTAAATGACCCGACTTAGGTCACCGGTCGACGGCCGATATGGAACAAACGCTCTTTTGACAGTACATTTCATGGTTGTATGTGGGCTGAGGTAATGTCAGAGCACCCATACCTGGAGATGAGGACAATTCAGGTCATCAACCAAAGCCTTTGTCTCGAAAAGTCTGACCTCAGGGCAGTGATGGCTGGCACAATACTACAGGAAGTCTAACGTTTTAGGGAATAGGGGTGTCATAGATATTCCGACCCCCAAAATGGAGAACCAACAGACTGTTAGTCAAGCCTGTATCCACTGACCCACCTGGTGGCAGAAACGCTGTGGATGCTGCATTGGTATCCTATAGTATAGACCACCGGGTTACTGAGGTTCGCAAACCATTGGATTATGATAAGATCCACTGTCTTGGCAACGGCAAGCGAATGATGAACAGTCTATGTGTATTTTTAGTGAACGCACTTAAAGAGCGGCTGAACGGTTCTTGCGAGAATTTGGGTCGTGGTCTTTTTGCTGTATAGCTGATGGAGAGAGATGAAATTTCCTACCTGGCAGTGAAGTTAATCGGTGCTGAGTAGCCGGGAAGTACAGTGCAGGTGTTTCATCTTCACTGAGAGCCACTGGTAATGCGTATTTCACGAATCCCCCAAAAGCCTAAATCCGTAACTTTCTAGATACGTCAAAACTCCACTACTCAGCCACGACAGTGCACGTAATGTACACAGGAAATATACACAACCACCCATCTGGAAATTGCAGTTTTTCATGATAGGCTTACTTGTAAGTGGTATGAGAGGAACCAGGTAAAATCCACAGACAGCAGGCAACTAATTTCACCTGATTGGGGCAAGCATTTTCGCCCGTGGTTTGTGGATTTTAATCAAACCCCCCCCCATAGTATATTCGTAATGCACTACTCGTAAGGTTGCTGAAAATTCTTCAAAAGCCTACGACGGGTTTCGCCCTTCTTGGGGCTCATCAGGTAGGCGTAGTCCCCGATTTTCCGTCAACCTTATGTTCTACTTGAAACCTTATGAGTAGTGCATTACGAATATACATGTATCGCGATATCTCGAATATCGTAGCAACTGGAACGTGAGGCGGCCTAGTGCAGCACATTCAGTTGCCTGGAAACATCACGAACGAGAGATTCAGCTGGGTTCCACGTGAGTCTCTCGCAAAACCAAATTTGTTTGCAAATGAGTGTATTTCCCTCCCCATAGTACTTGCGGACAACGCTACCAAAAACTTCGAAATCTCCGAAACTACAATTCATAATACCCCTGGCGCTGCACATTATGCTTCCAGAACGTACCTTTCTCACCCCGAGGAACCCATATAGGGTTTCCATAGTACGGTGTAAATTATTTGCAAATGAGAGTATAATTACAGTCCGTCCTCTGCTCATGCAGCTCACATCTATTTTTTAGCTGGACAGTGGTGGGTTCGAACCCCATGGGGATTCATAAGGCGCACGCTGCCTATAATTCCAAACAATGATGAACTACCCTAAACTGTTTGTTGGCTAGTCATACTTCACTTATGGAATAAAATCCAGATCTGCGCATCGATTTGTTATGTAGTCCAATTCGGGTTATTATGAGTTTCGAGTAGATAATCTTCGCTTGACCAGTGTGTGTGTGTGTTATCAGGCATTCCGGTTAAGGGAATCATCGTGAATAGTCTGCAATCGGATTTCGAGCATCGCGTGAACCTAGAGCGATGCGTTGTTCCAAATGTAGTTGAAGAGGACTGATTAAGGCTGTGATTCCTCCTCATCCAATCCGGTCGATGTCAGCACGTTTGGACATAACAAACAGATAAATAATTCTACATGTGCTCAACGAACTTTGGGACTGATTAGGCTATGCTCCAGGGGTACGTCCATACCATTAGCTTTTGTGTAACTACTTGCAGCGCATTCCAGTGGAAAGCAGATGACATTTAATCTTGCATCCTGAATATTTTGACTGAAATTTCATTAGTTGAGTGAAAATGAAATACCACTTCTGCTATTTCGTATTCCCGCAGAGTATTACGCCATTCCCCGAAGAAGGTACGGTATACGACTATCGTTTCGACGATGCAGGACTTCTTCGACTGGACGCTCGCGATTTTGACGATGATGATGTGCCAATATCTGAAAAGAAGGTAAGTACTGTGTTGAGAATAAGACCATAAAGGGAGACGATTCTACACAAGAATTCACAGATGTGCTCAGCTTTTCTGTATTCAACGAAAACGAAGGTATGAAATAGTTCCGGAGGAATTCCAAAGCTTTGCAGCAATGGCAAAAATGTCGTGATAACACTACAAAAACCGATTGTTAGGACACCATAATGCAATGTGGCTACTTATGACTACAACCTGTTTCTCGAATCGCAGAACGCATAAAGATTGCGCCGTAACATACGTGAGCTGTTTTTGACCTTTGAGAATGCTTAGGATTGTCGTATTCGGGCAGTTGCACACCTTCAGCAGTCACCACACTCACACCTGATGTGGTTACACGAGAAGTTCATCTTGGCGATAGCAAATTCACGTATTCACTACACGTGCATTTCAACATCAAGATCACAGGTTAACCCAAGTCATCGACACGGTCGTGCAGTAAGTGCCTAGTCTGGAATCAAATTTGCCTGGCCGTGGAAACCAACTTCTCATTGGTGGATCAACCCACATTTTTTTCACTGAAGGACAATATATTGTTTTATGACAATTTTATGATTTAAATCAAATCGTGAATATTTTAGTCTCAAAAGGCATGTATCGGCTACTTCCACCAAGAGCTATACGTAGTTCTAGTGGATAGTGAACTTCTTTTCGTGAGATGTCAGAATGCACAAAATGTTGTACCGAGCCGAACGTGACAGTCTGTACCCAATATCTCTATTTTAGTGCTGCATATCGTGCAGTCAAACAGAACATAGTATCGTTGCCCATGAATGGTCAACGAAAGATATAAGAAGTACCCTATTTCCTATGCAGTATGACAAAATATTCAGACTTCCTGGCGCATTGGGTTGCGATCTGTATGAACGGCAGCTGTCGGGGGAATAAGTGAACTACCAAGAACGATTTGTTCAATAATTCGTCACCGATTACTTTACCACTCATGACATTTTAAGTTTATGAGATCCGTAAGTTCCAGGTTTGGCTCTACTCAACAGAGGAGCTATGGTGAGTCCAAACTTGATATCGGACAGGCCTGACGACTCACCACTGTCTAGCACTTTGCGCCCGTCCGGAAATGACCTCAAGTCTTGTGCGCAATAACCTCCAAAAGATTTCAGTTTGGAATACAAAGCAGCTTAACAACTCCCTGAGGTTACATGCAATTTACCCATTTGGATGAAGGCTATTTTCAAAGCACAAAAATAGAAGGTCATTGCAGTTAGATGCCCCGGGTGACGTAGTATATGCGTTTTATGTTCTGATTTTTGGAGTGCGACTTTTCGAAATTGGAAACTTAGGTTCCCAATGGTTTCTTAATGTGTCAGACGAAAACGTATCATAGGAAAATTCAACCATGAAACTGCAATTTTAGCCGAAAATGAGGAATTTCCTACACCAATGACTGAGATGCAAGTTGTTCGGTTTTCGTTAGCCCAACTCTAGAGATTTTTCTAAAGGCACAACTATATTCTTGTGTACCAAAAGTTCCGATGCGCTCCAAAAATTCTCTCTGAAATTTTTCTTGCGCAGATGAAATGGGTTCATTGGATGGCCAATATGTCTGAGGTGAATATTCCATCGGATATTCGCTTTTCCGATATCATTATCCCAACCATTGACACTGTGCGGTGTGGCCATCTGATCGAAATGTTGTTGGTAGCCAAGAAACCTGTCCTTTGTGTGGGGCCAACAGGGACTGGGAAGACAATGACCATCATGAATAAACTGACACGCAATATGCCGAAGGAGTACATACCAGAGTTTATTATATTCAGTGCCAAAACCAGTGCCAGACAAACACAAGAACTCATTGATGGGAAATTAGACAAACGTCGGAAGCAAGTCTATGGTCCCCCAATGGGCCGTTTCATGATATTCTTTATTGACGATCTCAATATGCCAGCACTCGAAGTATTCGGAGCCCAACCTCCAATTGAACTGATTAGACAATGGATGGACTTCAGTGGTTGGTACGATTTGAAGACTATTGGGGAATTCCGAAAACTGGTTGATGTCAACTTCATCGGTGCCATGGGTCCACCTGGTGGTGGACGAAATCCCGTCACTCCACGTCTAATGCGACATTTCAACTTTTTAGCCTACAACGAATTAGATGTGCAAAGTATGCAAACCATATTTGGAACGATTCTCAAATCTTGGCTCAACCGGCTCGGTCCTGATAAACCACCAGCTCTTCTTTTGCCCCATGCGGATGCTTTGATCCAGGCCACGATTTCCATGTACACCACAATTCAATCACAACTCTTGCCCACACCAGCCAAAAGTCACTACACATTCAACTTGAGAGATCTGTCCAAGGTATTTCAAGGCATGCTTATGATGGAACCAACTAGTTTGATTGGTAGCTTGGAACAGCTACTGCGCCTCTGGTTCCACGAATCAACACGCGTATTCCAGGACCGGCTGGTAAACGACACAGATCGCGGTTGGTTCCGTAATTTGATCAACGACAAATCGAAAGCAGCGTTTGAGCTACCTGTTTCGGAATATGTCACGAACGAACCGTTGCTCTACGGCGACTTCCTGACGGCTGCAGCAAGCGATGTGTGGAAGTACATCGAAATGACTGATCATGCACAGGTTAGTCAATCTAACTCCGCACTTTTATCGGTAGGGTAAGAATGCGTTAAGTTTTGCTCACAGGCTGTATTCCGATACTGGAATCATAACACAGGTTCGAAAACTCGTTCTGATCTATTCTTAGCGATTTGATTGACTTCCATCCTCGTCGGTTGCCGTTTCCAGGCGCACACTGATACGACTGTCTGTGGTCAATGCTGAAGCAAGGCAAGTTAGCACTTATCTTGAAAAATTTTTGCACAATGTTCCGGGTCCATGTAAGGTTGAACAGGTTGAACAAGTAGCATATTACAAACGTAACAATCTGACTTCGAATGCTCAATGAGAACTTTGGTTGATAACAGTCAAGAGCCGATTTTTCCGTCAAAGATATGACTAATCATTGATTTACTTTCGCAGACTTATCAAATGATCTGCATAATGACACTTGACGAATAGAGGAAAATTGGAGGAACTCAAAGGCACCAAGGTTTTTGTCATGTGCGTTTGCCTTCAGCCGGTAGCGACATCAATTCCGAGCATGAATAAAAAACACAGCAGATGAAAATGAGATTGATCAGCTGCGTCCTTTCTCGCTCAATTCCACGACAGAGACATGCGGCTAAGAAACGCCAGCGGCTTTGATTTTTACCGTGGTACTAGAAGGCCTAAGTGACTGTGCCGCTCTTTTAGCCAACCGTTGCACAGGCGTGGGGATAACAGTTATAGTAAAAGTGCTGTTACACATTTCGAAAAGGGCTTTGGTGGCAGTGCAGCCGTCAAGTTTTGACTGAACGAGAAAATGTGAGCATCCAATATGCGGCGTGTGATGCAAGATTGTGTTTTTATTAATCGATTCCAATTCACGTAGTTACCTGTCTAGGAGAGTCGGGGTTGCCGAAACAAACGAAGGCAAAACACATTAGCAACACGTTTTTATAGGGAATGCTGGTTTTATGGCTGTGATGCTGTGATGTCTAAGGTCTGTGACATCGGCGGAATGAACGTATACTAGTGGAGAGCACGCTGTCCACGAACTAGTAGTACCCATAAAGTTCAGTAGGGACTTTACCCTCAAACGAAGCATAGATAGTGCGGCAAAACCACTGAGCATTAGGCAGCTGTTTCATCCTTATTGGGAATTAGTGTGTACCTCGATAATCTCTTGGACGATTCAAACACAAGATCTGGTTAGTTGTTATTAGTTGAACACCACAGCATTCGGCCACAGATGGCTGACCAGCAGTGTGAATGACTTCCACGTAAACAGGTCACAGCGCCACCGTTCTCCAACCACTCAATTCAAAGTCATCTGCTCCGGTATTGACCGACCGTTCGACTGACGACTTCGCAGAAGGAATGCCCATGCATCCGGTAGGATAGTTCCCTTCTGAGCAGTTTGAGGAAATTTTGTGATGAAGTCCCAGTTGGAATTCCAATCTACGGAACTACTCATGAATTTTTTTTAACAAACAAATACTGAAGATGACTTCCGTCCTCTTTTTCTAAGTACCATAAACTGACCAGTGGTCGCCAAAAACAGACATGTAACGAATATCTGTTCTGTTCCATTCTGTATCAAAATGTCTTCTGCTGCACCAGGTACTACAAGTAATCGAGGAAAATCTGGACGACTACAATCAGATTAACACCGCCAAGATGCACCTTATATTATTTATGTATGCAGTGGAGCACATATGTCGAATCGCTCGCATTATCCGACAACCACAAGGCAATGCCCTCCTCCTTGGCATGGGTGGTAGTGGTCGCCAAAGCCTCACACGTCTAGCATCTCACATGTGAGTTACGCTCTTTTATTCTTTTATGTACAGTGCTTAGCAGTGGAAGCAAATTCATCCCACGATTATGGCTTCGCCCAACATTCACTTTGGTGATCCCTTGCTGTTCACTGTGTATTACGGTCAGTAATAAAAAACGGATATCTGAAGGTCGCGCCTCATCGTCTTCACCCTCATTTTGTGAAAATGAGGGTGTCTGGTATTTATGGTGTCTGGTTTCGTCCAGGCGGAAAGTGGGTATAATAATTCTGAAAGTAATTAAGTGATTCAGAAAGTAATAGAGTAACGGAGGTTAACGGCGAGTTCGTTAGAAAATCCCATACTGTTGCTAGAAGCGCTCGATACCATCTAATTTTGACGAACTAACCTCAGTACTTTGGGGTGCTGGCAAATTATTCTTATCGCCAGCTGGTGAAAGAGGAAGTGAACAGGGATAGGTTTTTGTACCGATTCCAAACTGTAGCCTTGAATTTCATCAGAACAGCATGCCTCCTCCAGGAGTTTGATGCAGATGTGCATTACCGACGTTTCAATAAGTGATCACCCTGTCATGATCCTGAAAATCAATAAAGAAAAAACATCGGTTCACTCCTGGAGACTCACTTTATTAAGCAAAGTCGCTACATTTTTATTAGTGCACAAACGTCCTGAATGCCGTCCCGAATCCTGCATTGGCTGTTCGAGTTCACCTGAGTATGACTATTTCTGCTCCTGATTGCTTCCTTAGAATCTTGTGTTAGATGGTCGTTGTTTGTTCGCAATGCCCCGGTTGTTTGTCTGTATTGCTGATCAAATAAAACAACTGAAGCTTGCTGAGTGGATGACCTTGGTTTGTGTTGACCTTCAGTCGTACACTGGAATACTGAGATGATTGTTCGACAGGCTTTGAACCGGATTCGCAGTCATTAGCTGATCGTGTTGTCTTGTTATTTGCTTCAGGCTTTGCATCACCCCCTACCCCCCCCCCCTAAAAACCCGTTACAAAATTACATATTACATTAGCTGTTTCATTAATGTGGCAGTGGATTCTTATGTTATCGTTACCACTGTCTGCTATGCTGCGCATTATTTTGGGTTTTCTTAATCTCATCTTGTAGTTACGGCAACCCTTCCTCACGCCTCCGGTTTTGAGATCCATTATTTGCCGCTACTTTGGTTCTATCCGACACGAAAAATTACCCTCTTATTTCTCCTAGGGCCGAATATGAGTGCTTCCAGATAGAATTGTCAAAGAACTATGGATTCAGTGATTGGCGTGAGGATTTGAAAAAAATTATGATGACTGCTGGAATTGAGGACAAGTCTGTCACTTTCTTGTTTTCGGACACACAGGTAGGTTGAATATGTGTGAACGAACCAACCAACTAAACACCATTGACTTTATTAGTCGCAGGATCATGTTGAAGCTGCTGAAGCTACTCTTCGCCAAATCTCGGAACGCTCCTGGGATAAATCCGCATTCAACTTTGTGTGGTCCTTTGTCCCTCAGCGCTCAACGTATTAGTTCTTCCTTTTTACAAAGAACATCATGAAACAATGACGCCAATATCATTTAGTGATCCAACCCGATGGTGATAAATAACAAGTCGGAGACTGAGTCTAGGTTGATTTATAGTACTTCCCAGAATATTTTTCTGGTGCGTAGAATTGAACAAAGCGTCTCCATGACGACTGTGATGTCGCAATAAGCATTAGACTAAGTTTTACGGGATGGTTGTTTAGATCTCCAGCTTGGCACATGTCCAGGTTTGGTGCCCGCGTCCAATGCTCACAAGGAATGGATAGGAATGAACAGTTCTCCATGCTATCAGATATGTTGCCTGGTCTGACCGACATTCAGGAAGGGATTCTCTGGTTGAGTGTGCTCTCTCGCTGAGGAGAAAAAAGAGTTTAGCCTATGTTAGGCACGACTGATTGCCTCTAGAATGTACTGTTTGCTCTGCTATTAGGATTTTAAATTTTAGTTTCGAAATTTCAAGTTTTCACGTAATAGGCCTGTATTTTATCTAAATTTCTATGTTGGACCGCTTGTTTGTAGCAGCATGCACACGTGTAGAACTTAGTTGTGTGACAGTGACATTAGAAGGTGGAAAAACCATAACTAGTGGGAAGAATGTTGTTCGTCAGTTGATGCAGAACTAACATGCAGCAAGTTTCCCAACTTAACCTTTCAAAAAAATTTCAAATGATATGTGCAGTCAATGTGTCTTTATCTCTATCCAAATGAAAGAGCAGCTGCGTATAGAAAGCGCCCCTTTAGGGTAACAAAAGCAAAACAAAGCCTGACCAGAGTTCCTAAAACAGATTTCCACCAAGTGAATTTCTTAGCTACTGATTCGGCTTGATGACCAAAATACTTAAACCCTAGTGGAAGCTGAAAACGGGGCGATTTTGATCTAATCACTGTGCATCTTTCGGTTCGTACTCATTGTGGAGTCCGACCAACTGAGCAACAGTAAGTTTGGACGATTGTGTTGTAGTCAGTCGCGAGGGCTCTGTGTTAGCAAACGTGCCATTCATCATACGAACTAGATCCATCGGCAGTTGTTTTTTATAAGCTCCCATCATGTTTGCTAGCGCACCCCAGTGACATCTCGAAGGGACCGGCAAAGCTTGGTCCAGCGACCAGTCCTTGTTGACAGCTCAGCGCCTGAACCATGTAGGAAATGCTTGAGTGCCGTTCAGGCAAGCCTCAGCTAAACGCCCATGTTATAGTGTGAGTGAAAATGTTAGGCATCATATAAATTGGGCGGGTTTCTTGCAAGCTTTCAGCGAAATGCTTTCTGCTATCTGTTGTTGACCGCCCGTTGGCCATCCGAAAAGTGAACCATGATCGAATAGCAAGATACTTGTTCGTGCTTATTTTTTGCATATTTTGTGCGTATATTCTCATTCCTTGGCCATCGAATATCAGTCTAGAAAAATTGTTCTACGGAAATGGTAGGTTTCTGTGTCGAGATCCGCTTTGGCTTGGAAAGACCTGTATTTCTTGCCTTGGCTACGTTCACTAAGCTATCGTCCATGATTAACTGCTTCTACGTTTGAGTCGCAGATTTCTTACATCTGGACTAGAATTTGACTGAATGTTTGGTTTTGATTAGGCAGGTTTTGATTAAGCAGGTTTCGAATGACAGGTTGGTTTACTTTGTTTCGTTTCAGATCAAGTCTGAGTCTTTTCTGGAGGACATCAACAATTTATTGAATGCTGGCGACGTTCCTAACATCTATACACTCGATGATTTAGACAAGATCTATGATGCGATGAAGACGATTGCGGCCGATCAGGGACTGCAGCCGACCAAGACCAATCTGTTCAATTGTTACACAAAGCGTGTGCGCGCCAATCTGCACACCGTAATTACCATGAGCCCTATTGGAGAGATATTCCGTGCTCGTTTGCGACAATTCCCTGCACTTGTCAACTGCTGCACAATCGATTGGTTCAGTCCATGGCCTTCGGAGGCATTAGAGTCAGTTGCCCTGAAAACATTGAAACAGATGCCTGAGCTAGATGTGGATGATAGCACGATGGAAGCCATGGTTAAAGTGTGCATCGATCAACACCAGTCGGTGGTGCGTAATACGGATCTGCTGAAGAATGAGCTGAATCGACATAACTACGTAACACCCACCAGTTTTCTCGAGTTACTTGGGGTGTTTTCGAAAATCTACGGTTTGAAGAAAGATGAACTCAAGACTGCGCGCAACCGCACCAAAATTGGTTTGGATAAGTTGCTGTTTACTGAAGAAGTGGTATCCAAACTTCAGGAAGAGCTCGAGGTCATGAAACCGGAATTAGAAAGAGCGGTAGAAGAATCCAAGGTCACCATGGAAGAGATTGCTCGTGATTCAAAGATTGCTGAAGAGACTCAATCAGTCGTGGCACACGAAGAACGTCAGGCGATGAAAAAGGCCAAGGAATGTCAGACCATTCGTGATGACGCCCAGCGTGACCTTGATGAAGCAATGCCTGCACTCTTCGAGTCATTGGAGGCGTTGAAATCACTGAATAAGAATGATATCACTGAGGTGCGTGCAATGATGCGCCCACCGGAAGGCGTCCGTCTAGTGATTGAAACTGTGTGCATAATGAAAGACGTGAAACCGAAGAAGGTGGCCGGGGACAAGCCGGGTGTTAAAGTGGACGACTACTGGGAGCCTGGAAAACTGCTCCTTCAAGATCCTGGGAAGTTTTTGGACTCACTATTGAACTACGATAAGGATAATATTCCAGACGCAATAATAGCTAAAATAAAACCTTACATTGAGTCCGAGAGCTTTATGCCTGCTGCAATTGCTAAAGTTAGCAAAGCATGTACCAGTATTTGTCTCTGGGTACGTGCAATGTACAAGTACCACCATGTGGCCAAAAATGTAGCCCCAAAACGGGCGGCACTACAGGCCTCTGAGTTGGAGCTAGCTGAAACAGAGAAAATACTGAAAGAAGCTCGCAGTCGTTTGAAAGCATGCGAAGAGCGCATCGCATCA
Organism: Opisthorchis felineus; assembly: GCA_004794785.1. Classification (NCBI taxonomy): domain Eukaryota; kingdom Metazoa; phylum Platyhelminthes; class Trematoda; order Opisthorchiida; family Opisthorchiidae; genus Opisthorchis; species Opisthorchis felineus. The sequence goes on from SJOL01006465.1 coordinate 464,167, forward strand.
CTTCAAATCAAATACGATGAATGCATACGTCGACAGCGGGAACTGGAAGATAAAAGTCAACTTTGTGAAGCGCGTCTAGTTCGGGCCGATAAGCTAATCGGTGGACTGGGTAGCGAAAAGTTGCGGTGGCAGGATTCGGTTGTGAAATTTGATCAACTGCTTGATAACCTGGTTGGTAACGTGCTGTGTGCTGCTGGATCGGTTGCGTACTTTGGCCCATTCCCAGGCAAGTATCGTATTGATATGTCTAATGAATGGGTAACAAAATTACGAGAACATGGTGTTCCACACACCACGGATCCATCACCTACCCTCGTTCAGACATTCGGGGATCCTGTAAAATTACGCAACTGGCATATATTCGGTCTTCCAAAAGACACTTTATCCATCGAAAATGCAGTCATTGTGCAATTTTCGCGTCGTTGGCCGTTATTCATTGACCCACAAGGTCAAGCTAATAAATGGATCAAAGCTCTAGGATCGGCTGAGGGTATGATTGTTCTCAAGATGTCTGACAAGGACTTTTTGAGGAATTTGGAAAATACCATACGATTTGGTAAGCCATGCCTCCTAGAGAACGTGGGTGAGGAACTCGACCCAGCATTGGAACCCATTCTCCTGAAACAGACTTTCAAACATCAGGGAGCAACAGTCATCAAGTTAGGTGACGCCATAATCCCCTATCATGATGACTTCCGCTTCTATATCACCACCAAACTTCCCAATCCACATTATAAACCAGAAGTTTCCACCAAGGTTACTCTGGTCAACTTTACCTTGTCACCAGACGGATTGGAAGATCAGCTACTCGGAATGGTGGTTGCTGAGGAACGACCTGATTTGGAAGAAGCAAAGAGTCAGCTAATTGTAAGCAATGCCAAGATGAAGGAAGAACTGAAAGAGATTGAAGACAGAATTCTTGAACGCCTCAGTGCAACGGAGGGGTCGCCTGTCGATGACATCGATTTGATCCAAACTTTGGAGGCTTCAAAGCTCAAATCTAGTGAAATACAGGCCAAAGTTGTTGCAGCGGAGCAAACAGAACATGATATTGACGAAACCCGTAGTAAATATATTCCTGTCGCCGTTCGTACTCAAATCCTATTCTTCTGCGTGGCCGACCTTGCAAATATTGATCCGATGTATCAGTACTCTTTGGAATGGTTTGTCAACATTTTCCTCCATGGAATTAGGAATGCAGACAGAGCTGGTGAGTACTCACTACACAAAAGGTTATATAAGTTTTGTGATGGGAAGAAAATGGTGTGTGTTCGATAACTGATAGGCAAGAAAATTTTCGAGGTGTCCATTGAGGAGGTGATTATTCTTTGGTAATTCCGTTTTGGAGGTTCACGGCGTGATAGCTCCGGTTACGAAGATGAGTAGCAAGCCGTAGAGCTGCTCAGAAATCGAAATCACAGCAGTTGTGACCACATCGGATTTTCATGGAATTCACATGAGTTGTTATTTGATTTGGTAGACAAAAGTGTGCCGCAGGCTTCGGTACGGTGCTTCGGCATGTGCCTTCACCGGCTTGATTCCGGCCAACGCTTATCATACGTGAACCATTGACTGGGGATTCGAGCAACCAGGCGGGGTGGTGTATGTACTAACCAACAGACAAACCATTAGGCATTTATGGGGTTAATGGCCATGAAAGCCTTGTAAAATAAACCACAAAATGGTTAAAAAACGCACTGAACTCCGTAAGCTCCGCAGTAAGGTTAAACCCAGAAACAATGGCTCGTTATGTGTACATTCGCAAGCTTTGTGACAACCCTAGGATTCTAAACATACTGATTAGTGAGATTTAGAGTAGCCTCAATGACCCGCTTTGGATGCGCTGATGAGTGTTTTTACCATTCTCCAGTAACAGTCAAAAGCGGTCCTGTTTATTCGCTCACCGTGATCAGTTTCGCACCATTGATTCCTTCCAGATAATGTGCCCCAACGAGTTCAGAATATCAACAACTTCTTCACCTTCAGCCTCTACTCCAACGTCTGCCGGAGCCTCTTTGAAAAACACAAACTCATGTTTGCATTCCTGATCGCTATTCGAATTCTCCAAAACGAGGGTTTTATCAATCCGGTTAGTTTCTAACCTGTTTGAACACAATGATTTCCTCTGTTAAACTTGAAAGCGATATTTTCTACGGAGATTGAGTAGTTATGCATAAGTATTTAACACTGTTACGCTGTCGATGGTGATTTTCATGATTTTATGCTATCATAGGGACGCAAACCCAGATCTCAATTGGGCATCAGCCATCTGGAAACAAACAGATCTATCGTGGACAAGCCCTGTTATGAACATCAAAACCGGAATGAATTATTAATTGGCTGTGTTCAAGTTAGTCAATATCAACGAGGGAAAGAAACAATAACCGCATGCGGCATTCATTCTGAATCAGTTTTCTTTGGCTCTCGTGATTAGTTAATCTGTTCAAGATTTGTCGAGTGGGACAGTTAGTGTTGAATTCGTATGACGCATTGTGACACATTGTGAATGAATTACGTTGCACGACATAATGTCGACAGAAATCCAAATATTCTTCAATACTTCTTCAATACTTCAATACTTCTTCTCCAATATTCTTCTTCAATATTCTTCAATGCCCAACTGATCATACCCTGAGAGATAATAGTATCATTTAAATCCTGTTTGGACAACTTTCACCAGAGAAATTTAGAACAGCTACCACAACGTGACAGATGCACTTCAGTGACAACATTAAAATTAAATTTGTCATGAGGAAGTCAACAAGAAGTTTCGTGTACTATCAGTCGTTCTCAAGGTCAATGTCGCTTTTCATAAGCCGCATCACTTGTGGCTCAACGCGTAACTCTGCGGCTAATTTTGTTCTTCATTGTTATTGCGCACGTTTCGGAGTCACTCCAATAGTTGGTCGAATGACGTATAGAACTGATCAGATGTTGTGGCACTTGAACTATCAGTTATTGCCTCCAAGTACTACTGAATGGATCGTTTTATTTTGGCTAGAAATACATGGCAGTAGTACAGATGCTTCAAACGGAATTGTGTATGCACCGTAGTTTTCAAGCCGATTCGATTGTTTAACTTGTGAAGAGATTTTGGGGTTTCAATCGTGGATTTCGTTCAGGGAGGCAGATTCAACTGATACTAAAAACTGAGATGCCCCATGTGCTATTACAGACGGGAACTAACAATCTTGTATACCCGCAAATCTTGAGGGTATTCTAACCAGAAATCTTCTGCATGTTAGCTGCGCTCTTTATTGTTGTCTAAACTGTATTATCATGGCACTCAACTTCTAACGTTTTCCCTACTTGCATTTGCATGTTTATGTGCGCACGTGTTTCCATGGATTAAAACCGACACATGGTCTATCCCAAGAGACCGATAATCTTTGCACAGTGGCTAGACTCCCTTTATGCTCGCTATTGTTCTGTCATAAACGCAGATCTCTGAAAAGTCGCACCACTTGAGCAACCAGAAAAACTGCATATCATTCCTTTGAAAATGAACCACTGACGCTATCCTGTTAGATAACCTAGTATCAGCATCCTCTTCAGCAGACTAAACCACCAGACCACAGACTTTCATATTGGTTGGGAATCTCCTGAATTTCTTAGATTCTGATAAAAAATTCAAATTTATGAATCACATGACCTGGGCAAGTACTATGCTTCTTCAGAGAATATATTTTGCCGGCCTTTCGACCTGACTGTCTTTTCGTAGATGCAGATGTGTTAAAACAATACAAAAAATGCAGACCTTTGGAACTCGATGAATATTAGGTTTTCACGTTCTGCTGAATCTTACTGTCTAGATTCAGCAGTTTTACTATATATTGCAACTGAAGAATGTGGAAAACGAACGATCATGCTAAACTAAGCCGTATGCAGAAGAACCGGTGGTATTAAATGATGCTGACGAAGCTCTTTGGATGTCGGAAGTTTTTGTGATGGTTGTTTCCTTAGTACAACCAGATGGCAAAAAGCATTTCTACTGTGTTGTTTTCTCCTTGGCGATAAATCCGCCATTTATGCCATGGTTCTTTGGAGTTCGCGTCTTCGTACCATTGCATTCTGACGCATTTTTTCGAAGTATATTTGACGGATTGTCACTGCTGTTTGGCGGGGAAAGTTCCTGTGAAGCTAAAACAGCAAGGTACTGCGAGATTCATACGACCGACTTTTCCATCCATAATTATGTTTCTTGCACATTTGAACAGCCGTCTAAATTTTTTTCTCTTGGTCTGTTTTCTCGGGGAGGTATGGTCCTTAAAGGCCGACAGACTTTCTTCTCCGCTTCCCAATTGCCTACATGAGTAATAATCATGTGGAGATCGATGGGCTGACGGGACAGAGCAAAGCTGAGATTGAGTGACTAAATGAATTCCACATTCAAATGCTACTTTGAAGCAGGAAGTAGTCTGAGTTTTGGAATGCTTTGAATCAGCAGACCTTCCTTTCAAGCTTCTGACCTTAACAATCTTTATTTCGGCTTTACTGGTGTCGCCAACCCACCCATTGTGAGTGGGGCCACATATTCAGTATAGTGGATCATTTAGTTTGCAGGCAACATGAGAAAACTTAAGCCCGGAAAAGCCGGCGCTGCTCAAGGAAGGCGTTGATGTCTTCACTGGACCAATGGCCATTAATCTCAACCAATGCCCCTCTGCTGAGAAAGTGCCGATAGCTGGCTAACACATGTACCAAAGAAGGCAACAGTTGGTTGCACTTGTTTTCGACCCAGTGGACTGTAAACTGCTCTGTTTGCTGAAGACCCACACCAGTTTGTTTATTCCCTGCGCTGGATGTCATTTCATATCTGGTTGATCCGCTTACTATTATATTTGACCACAAGAACAAGGTTGTGAGTGTTTCTTCTGAATCGCACAAGCTTTTGGCACCATCGGCCGAGGTTTACTGATGCAGCTGCTTACAGAACGTAGAACTGGACAGACTGAACTAAAACTCCACTCACCGGACGTTTGCCTAGGTGGCCGAAATTCCACTCTGCATCCAGTTGGCACTGGTTTGCTCCAAAATTCCATGCTATCTATTTTTTTTTACTGTATGTCTACCTCAGCAGTATGCTTATTTCTGATTCCCTCAACAAATTTAAGAATGATACGATCGGTTCTGGCGGTATAAATGAACGCACAAACGGCCCGAAGAAACCCTGGGAGTGGTTTAGGAGCTTTGTCTATCCCTCGATGTCCTTAAATGTAACTGGGTATTATTTACAATCACTCCAGTCAGGCGATATAAGAACGTGCTCTGCGACCTCGCGTCTCCACTGTCAATGAAGTTCTCTTTCCAAAATGTAGGAACCCTGGAATAGTTGGGAGTAACCCCGTCTAGAAACATCAACTGGTCATTTCAGCACCTTTCATTAAGGTCGCCTGACTGGCCTTTATTACACAGACCGATAGGTTGAGTCCAGTTGCCGCCAAATTGGCTAAACATGAAGAGCAATAACTATCACGCTGGTGTTTATGCTCATTGAAACGTGGTTTATTTTATCTCATCATCGTCAAGCCACAATTAAAAAGACTAGATTGATGCGAACAAGTTGTTAAACTCTCCAGTAATCCCAATGTTGATTTGGCAATGCCTGTGGCTTAACAGTGTGGTTAACAGTATTTTCGCAGATCGGTTGGAATCCGCCGAGTTAGTGTGATGGATTCATGAAACAGCTTGAGTAGTTTTATCTCTGACTCTAACACATGCTCAATTCGGCCCTTTCAGCCTAGCTTACTGTGCCATTTGCCATCGCACTGCCTAACTTCACCTTTTCACTGCAAGACTGGAAAACGACATGTCAGCTTGTAGTTGCAACAGTTTTCCTCCATAAAGTGAAAAGCTGTTTGCCACACATCCATTTCACTTACCATCTGGGGTTCCTACAACAAGACTTGCCATTTTTCTGGTTATCGCTGATAGTCCCCCAGTGGTTGATGAATGCTTACTTGATTATCTCCTTTCTCAGTGTTGCACTGAACCTGAAGAATGCGAAATCGGTCGAGACATGACTGCCTCAATTGAGTTGTGTGAGCTACTGTGCACCGGCAGAATAACCATTGCCTCAGCATCTGCTCGAAAAACTCAGTATGCATACCACACCAGTCAACGCATATACCGGAAGGGTTTTCATTGTCAGGCGATGAAGGAGGGCCATCTACCATTAGATTCCCGAAAAAATGGACTGACAACTTAATAACGGAAGTCATCGGCTTTTCTGATGGGACACCAAATGTAGACGTATGCTAAAATGTTCCAGAACACTTTATTTCCGTTTCCAGTAAGTGTGATGGGCCGTGTCAGCAACCCATACTGGAAATAGCTGGGTGGCGAGGTTGGCTAGTCTGCTCCACAGAGGACAAATGTTTCACCAGTCTGAAAAATCCCAACCAAACTCAATCTCTTCGGGTCGTCACGGAGGCGCAATGACCGGGGAATATGCGCGTTTCATGCTCGACACAGTTGGTCTCACTGCCCGTTTGTGTGCGCCCGTTTTCGGTCCAGGGGATACTGATGTATCTTGTCTGTCTGTCTACCATGCTAGGGACTTCGACACAATGGTGACCATATTGCCATATTACCATATTCAGCCATATTGCTTAAGGCTTCGTCCTATCTCGAGTGCAGTTTGACCCACTTGTGGGCCAATCAAGTTCCTAACGGACTGCTCTACAGAGTAGTTAGTCAGGTTAACAGTAAGATCGCATTCTCGGCATGTATTCCTCGTGACTTTCGTGAAGTCCACAGTGCCTTTCCGATCCTCCAAAGAACAGCCAGTAGAATTCCTTGAACTGACTGAACCAAGTAGACTAGAATTGTCAACATGAAGTCTTGAAGACACTTTCCAGCTCGTTAACCAGCTCAACTATCTAGGGGTCAATAATCATCACCAATTCTTTCTCCGAGTTGTGTCCGCTTGCCAATGGCACCACTCACCGAAGCAATATACTATGCTTGATTGATTGCTTCGTTACTCACACCCAGGACCTAAATGAACTACTTCTGTTTGCACATTAATTTCACTTAATAGTGAAATGTATCGAAAAATTGTGGTGACATCTCCTTTGGATTCTTTCCTGACAAATCTATTCATGAGAAAAATTGGAACTCAACAGGTGCAGCAAATGAACAATTCACACTCTATGTAGTTACGTAGGCGGTATATTTTTATTTGCCATTGATAATATCAGCCTAACCAGCGTGCTAAATTGTTTCAGTTCAGTTCACAATAACGTAAATTCTACTCTTGAACGTGAGTGCAGTGGACAACTAAATCTCCTTATCGTTGGCATTCTAAAGAAGGTCGATGGAAAAACACAACGCAAAGCCCACAAAAGGAAACCTGGACAGGCCATTCTGACAGCCCTGTTAAGACACCCAGAAGGATTTGTGTCCAAGGCTATGCAGTCTCTGAGGCTGAGTACTAAGCAACATTCAGCTGCGAAAAAGCACCAATCTGCCATTCAGAAGATGTACGGTTGCTTGACTAGTTACCATAAGCCTAAGATACGGCCCATGACCTGTGCTTGAGTTTCAGTTCCAGTCCCACTATTAAGTTCTAATTGAAAGACAAACTGAGTAGGTCTGCCTCCGTGTGTAGTCATTTGCAGACTCATGCTGGCATAGTATGTTGGTTACACGACAAAAGGTTTGTTAGAGGGAATACCTGAGCGGCAGTTGGAAGAAACCTAGTTCAAGTGCAGTTGCGTTACAGCTCACCGAATCTGGTCACATCATATACAAAGACCACACCTCCCAAATCATAAACCGAGTGCCCTTGAACCCTCAAAACTGATACCATTCAGGCTATCATCCGGCTCCGGGGCGAGATGTCTCAAGTGGTTAGAGCGCGGATTTACCGACTGGAAGGTCCGTGGTTCGAACCCGACCTCTGCATCTCGACTTTCCCTGTCTAGGCTTAAGCAACCTGGCAGTATCTCAGCCCTCGTGCTTACTTCGGGTGGCATGGCAGCTAGGCACCAGGAGGGTACCACAGCTGAACGATTTATCTTTTTTATTATCCAGTTCCGTGGCCCGTAACCCCGTGCTCAAAAGAGTACCGAAAATGAATTGGCCTGCGAGCAGTCTCGTTTGACATCGACGTAACTGCGTTGAATCTGTATACCATGGTATCACTTCCTTTTATTTTCAAAAATGTACCCGTGGATCCGTCCAAACGGGGATGTGATTACTGCATCATACACGTTTTGAATGTATTAATCAAGAGAACCGCTCATAGAAAAAAGCTTTGTTTGCTATATTTGTTGTTACGAGAAAGTTGTCGAAAAATGTCAGCTGTGAACAACATAATAAAAGCGAAACCTGTTGTCAAAATTGAGTCTTCGAAGTGCCAGAACTTAACAATTTCTGTATGTGTAGCGATTTTATGATGACGAACAACTTCATTTATGTTTGCTAACTTGTTTGAATTCTGCTCCCTTTCTTTAGGAAGAATATCGTTATTTGTTGGCCGGTGGAACCACAAAACCCAGAGAAGTTCCCAATCCAGCACCCGAGTGGATCTCTGACCGCATGTGGGGAGATGTGCTTACTCTAACTGCACTGCCGAAATTTGCGACCCTCCCAGAGAGCATAACGGCCGAGAAGGATGGGTTCAAAGCCATATTTGACTCACCAGAACCCCATCGTGCCCGCTTTCCTGATCCATGGCAAGACGAACTGGATAGCTTCCAGCGCATCCTTTTATTGCGATGTCTGCGCGCCGACAAAGTGACCAACGCAATGCAAGACTTTGTTACTCATCATTTAGGCCAGAGGTTTGTTGAACCGCAAACCACCAACCTACCAGAGGTATTCAAAGAGAGTTCACCTGCGGCGCCACTCATATTTATCTTATCGCAGGTTAGTAAGCTTGGAACCCTGAGATGTGCCAGTCATGCCAGTTGTCTCGTGGTTCTTATGAATGTGCTCCGTAATTTGGCACCGAAAGCCCAAATACATGCCAACTAAAACTATCCCTTTACCAAGCCAATGGACTGCCAATTATCACGTTGTTCGTGAGAATTATTAACTATCCAGATAAAGTAATGTGGCCACTCACCGATGGTGAGATTTTCCGAATAAGTCAACAGCTTGTAAGACCAAGATTCACAACAGAGTAATTTGCCGTTGTTCTTTAGGACAAAAACTCTGATAGAATGGAGACCAGATCTAAATGCATTTAGTTTCCTCCTAACAAATAGATAATCCCGTGTATTGCCTGGAAACGGTCGTTCACCTGAGGCTAATCAACCCATCAATAAGCAAAAGAGGAATTTCCCACCTAACTTGAAGACTGCACTTTTGATCATGGCTTTGGGGACTATCACAAGCGAAACACCAACCAATAAAGTGAGTTAAGAGGTGGAACTTCAGGGTGCAAGCAGAAACCAGTCCTTGAGAATAACCAAAACCAGCCCTACCGCGGTCACCAATTGAGAGCTTTATCAATTTCGGTGCTGATTTCACGGCCGTGTCCATTTTTGTAGTGTGCCAGGGTGTGAAAAACTGATAGATCCTTTGAATCGATAAGAATGGATATGAAAACAGCAAGGTGGCTACAACAAACTAACCCAAACCAGTGTTCAGACAATGGAGACTGCTGACAATATTGAGATCTATGTAGGAAAGTTTGTTTTTGATGTTATGCGCAGGAGAAATTCCATCCTGTGCGTAGACTTTCTTTGGACGATATATTCTTTCCTTCTGTTGTGAGCACTCTCCTCCCGGCTTTTTATTTACAACATTTCACTGTCCCCATTAGTCGGCATTCGGGTTTTCAATAGAGAACTCGTCCCGTAATTGAAGCCACTCTGTGCTGAAAAGTCGAGAAGAGTTGTACAGCTGTTTCATTTTTATCTGGAATCATCAGCAGTTTGCATCTCACGAAACTCCAGGAGCTTTTGAACCCGCAGTAGTTAAATGCTGAACCGTTCGTCTACGAGCAGCTAATCAGCAGTATGATTAGCTCGCACTTAGGAAGGACATAGTACCACTTATCCTTCAATTAGAGAATCCACATCACCTGATCACGTGTTGACTGGCTGCTCGAGCGACGACCTCTCAGATAGAAGGGTCACGCAATGTGTGAGTTATTCTACCGTATGAGCTATAAGTAGACATATGGTGATGCACTACTCATAAGGTTGGTGAAAATTCTTCGACAACTCACTACCGGTTTCGCCCTTCTTGGGGCTCATCAGGTAGACGCAGTCCCCGAGTTTCCGTCAACCTTATGTTCTACTTGAAACCAAATTGCACGAAATCAGCGAAATACACTCAGTTACAAACAAATTTGGTTTTGCGAGAGACTCACCTGGAACCCAGCTGAATCCCTCGTTTGTGATGCTTCCAGGCAACTGAATGTGCTGCACCAGCAACCTTATGAGTAGTGCATTATGAACATACATGTATCGCGATATCTCGAATATCGTACCAACTGAAACATGAGGCGGCCTGGTGCAGCACATTCAGTTGCCTGGAAACATCACAATCGAGAGATTCAGCTGGGTTCCAGGTGAGCCTCTCGCAAAAACAAATTTGTTTGCAAATGAGTGTATTTCGCTAATAGTCATATGGTGCTTTTTGGCTTTTCAACATAGGTTGACTTCACTTATAGGACGAAATATCCATTGAAAGTTACAAAATCTTCTGACACTAACAATATTCTTGTTTCATTGAGAATGTGACGCCGCATCTGGATATTAAGAAAACGAGACTGCTTTTGCAACATGCAGTTCTTTCATATTTTCAACTGCGTACATATTCCGACATTAATCGTGACTACTAAACAAGGTAAGGGGATTCGTTTTACAAATACCAGACCCAGAATGTTTGGTTGCCGTTGTGTTGAATTATTTTGAACCAGAGCGCGTGTATTTTTAGCCGTGAGCATTGTTTTCCATCTGCCCTGCAGTCAACCCACATTTGATGGAGTGTTGTAGAAATTGCATTTATCAGGGAGGAGACATCTTCGGTTCAGATTACCACGTTTAAAAATGTGTCCATCGGTAGTGGGGAATACGTTATCCTATGGCTGTTCGATGATAACATGGGCACAGTCGAGACCGTTCCTGCATCAACCTAAACCAGTAAGCTGGGAAAGAGAATTTTTGTCCCATAAAACACAAAAATTATGTACTTGCGAAGTTCGAAACTCCAGGAACAAATTGCTCATTGAAAAGAGCGACCTGTCATCCCTCCGTGGTGTTTACACAAGGCAGAAAACTAAGGGGAATATTTTTGTAGCGACTGTTCCTGATATTTGCATACCGATTTCTGAGAATATTGTCAACTTCAATGTAACTCAAAAAACACCCAACTATAATAGAACATAATCGTAATAACCCTGAATAAAGCGCGACCGTATTGAAACCAAAGCGTTAATTTGGCGTTAACCAGATGCCGAGGTCTCTTAGTAAAAATGATTTAATCAAAGTTACGAACTACTCTCATTGACTGCAACTTCGTGGTTCATGAAAAGTGGTATCAACGCGAATGCCGGGTTTTCTCCTCCAAGCTTTTCCAGTAACCATCTAGGAAGGTAGATAGTGGAAGTGTGCACTTTAACCAATGTTTCTGTTCACACTCACTAATGAGTAGTGTGAATTCAATCGAGGATGAGAATTTGGAACATCACGTGAGTGCACAGAGTTCCAAAACGATGGGAACGAATGGCAATCTGGGATACTCTAGTCGACTCAGTTTCTTTACCACCTTTTTGCTAGCCTTTGCTAGAATTATTCATGTCCATGTCATTTTCATTAGGAAAACATGACTCTAGCGATTTTACTTATCCTTCTGTTGTTTAGGGTACTGATCCAGCCTCGGATTTGTATAAATTTGCCGATGAGATGCGTTTTGGTGGGAAAAAACTTTCCGCCATCTCACTTGGCCAAGGTCAAGGGCCCCGGGCTGAAGAACTCATGAGAGCTGCCATGGACCGTGGCATTTGGGTTTTCTTCCAGAACTGTCACCTAGCGCCATCATGGATGCCAGTTTTGGAGAGGTTGGTGGAACAAATTGATAAAGATAGGGTAAGCGACTATTGTGGTTTTGTGAATCCTTCATCTAAATCAGTCCAAGGGACATACATATTTGCTTCTATACAGTCACAGCTGGTTCACAGTAGTTTGTCTTGCCTCCAGTCATCGCAACTTCTTCTCTCTGTGTGTCTACACTTGGCCAGAAGAGGCATCCAGCAGCAAACACAGCAAATGGGTAGACAATTTTGCCCTGTCTTTTATCAGCCCCACTAGGTAATTCACGTCTATTTGTTTATGAGAGCCATTAGGCCTGGTGTTGCAAGACAACAGGTAATTATTGCTAAATACCCATCCAATGTAAGAACTGGAATATCAGCGTGTCTGCTTTATTCGTGTTATCTAATAACACTACGCGTAAGGAATGATACAGTCGAACCGCTGAGTTTTTGCTGGTGACAAAAGCGGTTCTATGGATCCCTTCATATCATGTTGCACTGCTCTGGCATGGTTCTATGGCAGTGAAGTTTCAATGTTCTCATCTGGTGTTGCAGTCAGTAATAATGATGATGTATTGTTTTGCTTACTTGGTCAGTAAGTGAAAGTTACCGCTGTGATAGCAATCGCATCAGAAACAGGCTGCACCCATATAACTGATCTGAATAACCCCGATTACTCAGAAATTCATTTTGAGACCAACTGCGAATCGTTTGTAACGAAATCGATGCAAACCGGTGGTTCTCTCCTCACCTCCTAGGCCTCGCTACAGTAGACAGAAGTGCAAAGCAATGAGTCATTATCTCAAATACAGACGCTTCTTCGCATAAGACTCATGTGGAGATCCAGCTTTCGTTGTTACACGTGGTCTTGACTGTGTCAAACAGATAAAATGCTACGATATCGCCTCAAGACGGCTCAGCAGGATGAAAGCGCTTTTAACTGTCCCACTTGGGACAATAATTTTAATTCATGTGGTACGCTTTCTTTTGGTGAGCTGTGCACTTCGCTTCTTCACAGAAAACCTAGCACTTGTGTCATAAGGTTTTCACATCGGCATGTGCCGTTTTGTTATTCTGCCTTCACTAAACCCCTATACAATGTACGTTTCAGGTCCATCGTGATTTCCGTCTGTGGCTAACCAGCATGCCGAGCCCCAACTTTCCAGTTTATATCCTTCAGAACGGATCGAAAATGACCGTTGAACCACCAAAAGGAATGAAAGCCCACCTAATGCGCACATACACTGGTCTCAATGATAACTACTTAGGTCAAGTGCCGGATAAAGTAAGCCTATGCTTCCACTTCACGTTGACCTCTGCTTAGGAGAAGTTCCACTTATTGCGATGAGTTTCTTCCTCTTACAACAAACCTGGACATCCGAATTTTTTACTCGTGATAATGTAATGAATATGCTTGGAATTTTTCGACATCATTTAGATAGTAAAATTAGATTACAATAATTTTACTTGAAATTGCGAGGGGTTCGTTCAAAGTTCAGACAGCTACTTCTTATTGGTGGTTCCTCGGGATATAGCCACCAGAAAACCAAAGATCCGGTTGGAGGGAAACAAGATGGGGTTGAAGCTCTTAAAAAACAACACAAATCACACTTGAAATGAAGCAATATATATAACAAAGGCAAAAACGGGGTCGAACGAGGGCTTCATGAATTAAAGCTGATATTTTTTGCCGGGGGTGATTTTTTACCACGGTTTTCCACGAATGCTTGACATATTCTCTAGTATACTGGCCCAGGGCGAATAGACATAAGAAAAAACTGAGAAAGTATGACCTTCACCTTGCAGACGCGAAGAAAAAATTTCCAAGAACAATGGGGTCGCTATTTTAACGAAAACCCATGAAGCATTTTGTGGTGAAACAAACCATTTCGTGACACACGTATGAATCTCAGCAGAATACACTTTAATAAAGATGAGTGGGTAACTGACGCATCTCAGCAGTTGGGTTCTAGCTTCGGTGGAGGCAGTAGGCAATTTTTAAAAAGATTCAGTGTGCTTGGCTCAGACACTGTTATCATACACTGACGCACACAAATTCCTGACCAGTGGGGTTCAGTGCGAATCCTCCTCAGGAATTGTGACTATTCAGTGAATTCTGTGGGTATTCATATCATGTTGGCTCACATATATGTCGCTCATGAATTCCCATTGCGTCAGTTTGTACGTAATCCCACGTACCACATGCAGAGTGAGCGGTAAGTGGGTCAGCATTGCTTCAAATAAGTCTGTTAATTCCACCATCAAGCCATAAAAGTGTCGCGTCTGTCACCAGCCATTTTAGTTCCGAACAGGGCGGCAGCAAACGGTCCTCTCCACTCAAAGTCTCAGTGAATAATTTCTTCCAAATAATCCTCTGAGTAGTTGCTGATAAAAAACGTTCTTGAGCTTGAGCTGTCGGTTATGTGGCGTGAACAGATAAGATGGGCTCAGCTTTGCGTAGAACGATCGAAACGTCGGGTTAGAAGAATGTTATGAAGGTGAAAGGATCGCGAGTATTGGTGTATGCATGACATCAGCGACATCTAGCATACACCATTGCTCGCAATCCTTTCATCTTCGTCACATTCTACCCCGAAGTTCCGAAAGCTGAGCCCATCTTATCTGTCCGCACCACATAACCGATAGTTCAAGTGTCGTACACCGTAGTTCTCTTCATTCAACCGGCCACGCAGTTTCACGTCATATGTATTTTTGAGGCACTGTGTGTCCCAGTAATGCAGGACTACACAACAGACGTGGATCGGAGGAAGCTAGACTGGTTGATGCAGGGCCATCAGGCTAGCACTGTTCTGACAACGTATTTCATGGCACTCAGATAGTTTGTCGCATAAGGATGGAAACTGCAATATAGACGGAGAAAGGCAGCATAACCGCGTAATTAAACTATAAGTTGGCAGGCTCTGATATTACAAAATAATAAAAGGATTAGTTGATCGGTAGTCATTCAGATGGTTGTTGATCTGTTCGCCGAGCCTGGCAATTGACCTGCAAACATTCTGGCACCATTCCAGGAGACCACCAGTTAGTGGCTACTCTCTTCGTTCTTACACTTATACAGTTATTGGAGGACATGTTCAACAAGTCATTTTACTCGGAGCTTAACTGGTCAGTTTGCAATCTGTGCTGCGGTGTGGTTCGACTTTCTCGTGTTCGATGGGTCCATTAGATACCATTCTTTCTGTCCACTCTGTTTAACGGCTAACCAGGTTTCCAGCAAGATAGGTTAAGTTGCGAAATTGCTTCACACACAACAGGTGCTCGTATTTACAATAAACGCGCCCCAGAAATAAGCTGCTGAACTCGTGAAACTTGGTTGTTTGTGAAAAATTACTTAGTACCATAAACGTACGAATGTCGGGAAAAAGAAACTCACATTTTCCCGTATTTTTTCATTTTTTCATTAAATACAGTGGGTGGGAAATCTTCTGTTGTTACGAATAGCACTGCAGAGAACCGCCAACGCTAGCAGCTAGTAATCAAAGACACCTATTAGAAAAGTGATATGTAACCTCGGTCATTTTACATCTATTATATATTATTATTATTATTGTTATTATTATTATTATTACTATTATTATTATTATTATTATTATTATTATTATTATTATATGTTTTGCACCTTCTTACTGAGCCAGAGTTTCTTAGCTATTTTCGGATCGACTGTTCAATATGAATTGCGCACGATTTCTTTGTTTCAGAATTCTGTATTCAGACAGTTGCTATTTTCACTGGCTTTCTTCAATGGCGTTTTGGTTGAGCGAAAAAAATTCGGACCCCTTGGATTCAACATTCCATACGAATTCACCACCGGTGATCTGAAAATTTGCATGGATCAGTTGATTATGTTTTTGATGGAGTATATGGAGGTACCATACAAGGTTGGTTTCTAGTTCCAGTCACTTTATGTCGGCCGGAATTTGAAAATTATCGGGTGCGCTAAGTTTTTCTGTGATGGCTGTGACATACCATTGTCGATGAATCGGTTCATAATGATGAATACTTTGAGTCTGACTCCGAATGCGGAGTCTGTATTTTAGGTGGGACCGGAATACTCTGTATTTTTCCGTGCTTGATCTGCGTCATTCAAACCCTAACACACTCTTCATGGTTATGGAACATTGCGGCTCTATTCAGAAGACAATTGGTAAGACTCTTGCGAACCCATTGATCCTTCTGAGTTCAGGCATAAAGCTTGTGAAAGCTTGCACCACCGTAAAATACTTATCTGTATTTTTTCCCAAACCACGTGACGCCCAGACACTCGAATGCCATGGTTGCCGTAAAGAACAGCGCAGATGCCTTTAAAAGAACAAAGGAATGCTTGGGAGCCAGGATAGCAAGTGTAAACGATGCCCTCCATCGGTTGCACCAGGGAATCCACACAAGCTTTTTTTAACCATTGTTGGTCACCAAGGGTTACTGTGAAGTTTATTTCCATGTCAATTGGTGTCCAGAAGCTGCTGCACCGTAGTTTACTGGAAGAAAGACCCATCCATCCATCGCATCCATCAACCTGCTTGCCCTCGTTGCTGTATGTGCCTATGTAGGTCTATCTCAAGTGCTGTCTTTATGATTCTTCCATCATTTCACTAAGTCCAGTTAACTTTTTCCGTAAACATCCAAAATTTTATAAAGAAAGAACCCATAAAAGTGCATAAAATCCATGAAAATGCTGATCCGAGCTCACCACTTCATAGCGGTGACGAAATGATGGCGCAGTCTACGCGAAGTCAACTTTGCTTGAAAAGGAGATGTTACATTTTACCGTTGACGGTAGAGGGCTGCCACGAGTTTTCGCTGTTCACAGAGGTCGGTGATGGGCGTGTTGTGGAGTCTGTGTACAAAAAGTTAATCACATCAGGACAAGAAGTGTGCCCAGAGAAGGGTGATACGGATGTAAACTCACATGTGGTCGAAGATTACCCAATAGCACTAGTACTTCTGTACCATCGTCAGACCGGCAACATCTAAACAGTGTTCATCCAGGAGAACAACAATTATGGCTTCTGGTCGATCAAACGGCACCCGAAAACGTGCGTCTATTTGAAACCCTTAGCTGTTCTGCACGCTAGCCACCTGAGTGGGAGGGCCAGTTTGTAATTAGACTGGCTATAAAAATGTAATATGCACTGGAAAACGATTCTGAATATCTCCTGAACTGCTTTTTGAGGTTCGCAGTTCGAGAAATCTTCCCGTCTATAGCTTTATTATGGAGCTTTTGAGATACCAAGATTTACCACTTCCTGTCGTTGCATTAATTCGCTTGACGAAAAGTAGAACGCAGACTTCTGTCATGGAGGAACTATGGTACTGCAAGCAAAATAACATTTATGAGCTCCGCAAGCCAGAATTTAGTGGTGTTTACACAGAACATGGGAACGGGACCTCCTACATACTAGTCAAGAGTCTGGACCGAGAGTCATGCGGTCCTTTTACTCATCGAATTGACTCTTGGTGAAAAGATTAACTGTTAGTGGTTCACAACACTTTGCAATTTCAGCGAATCTGCAGAGTGTCTTGGGGAAAGAATAACACACAACTGCCTTTTTTGTTTTTGATTAGTTGCTATGTCCACCAGAAGACGACTACCGCGTATTCCCACTTTCCAGGTTCTCTGCTATACTGCTGGACACATCAACTACGGTGGCAGAATCACGGATGACTGGGATCGAAGGTGTGCTATGAGTATTTTGGATGAGTACTACAACAGCCGAGTTCTAAGAGACGATTATTCATATTCTCCATCTGGCATATATCATCAGCTTCCTGGAACTTCAGATCATGCGGTATGTGGGACGCAATACGTATTCTACCAAATCGATATTCTGCTGTCTGTGTGAAGGTTTAGGTTTGTTGGACAAAAATCTGTTGCAGCACAAACCATCAAAACCATTATGCAATGGAAAATGTTTTGGGTTTATTTAGTGATGCTCTGGATTCTTCTCTATCTGATCTTGTTGTTCGTTATGGGTTTCTCGTGATTTATTTCGAAAACAGCGGTGTGAAATTGTGTGTACCGAGAGATAACAGATGAAACACTGACATCCGATTACGGTACTGCCAATGGAAACATCGAAAGAATCTTGGAACATCAGTAAGTTTACTCATCAGCAACTAAAACTGATCTCCGTGGAACATAGTTCGAAAATATGGAGTAAATATACATTGCCTGGATGAAAATATGTCCCACATGAATGGAATAACAGCCAAAGGTACACTGAGTGAGTTTGATAGTTTTATCCTTGTGGGACCGAATATCACACAAACCGTTTGCTATAGAACTGCAGAATTTCGACGTACGAGGCCACTGCTACTCTTCTACAGAGGAGGAGAAAGGGTTCTGGTGTTAGTGGACCTTTGTGATCGGATGACTTGGTTCTTAGTTTCCTTTTAACAGCCAGCTAACCGTTTGTTATCTAAAATTGACTATTGACTGGTGAATAAGAATGACACGAAGTAGAGCTGAATGACACCTGTTTGTAATCTGAAGTGGTCGTTAAAAGTCAAGTAACCAAATCTTAATATACTCCTCCCACTGGCCCGTAATAAAAATATCAGGCAAAGCCTAACCTCCCGTTTTATACGAACACAACTCATGTTCAGTCAGTTATGGAGCGTTTGGAATCGATCCAGAAGCCATTGTTTCTGGTAACTTTAGAAACTTGTCGGTTGCTTTCCAACCTTTTCTGAAACAATAGCTCGTTGCCGGTTTTACAGGAGCATATCTTAGTGGCTACATCCATATCTTTTGAAACCAAAGCTTATAGAATCTGAAAAAATGGCGGCATAGTGATGTAGTGCGCGTATTTAAAACTATCACAATAAAAGCGACCTGTTGGTTCAGTGCGTGCGAAGAGTCACCAGAAAATTCCGCTTGTGGACAGCTAAGTGACTATTTCCAACTGCCCACTACCGTCTAGGAGTAACTTAGAATCCTCTAGTCTTTGAGACTTCGACATAAGGGTAGCATGTAGTAAGTCCTGATTGTCGGCCTGTTTTGGACTCATGAGGTGTATGCCACAGGATCAGTCCTGTGGCGCTTTTTTGCTGTTGACTGCAACACCATATGACAACCAGTCATACTCGCATTCATGATGACTTCGAATTGAAGTAATTTCTTACTTTCAGGATTGGTCAGCTACTCCAGTTCATATTAGCTTGTAAGTGTAGTTAGTAGTCACATGGAGTGAGAACCCATGAACAAAGTGAGATCAGTCCTTCTGCGTCCCTCTGATGAGTCTTAATAAGGCTGGTTTTCAGGAGTGAACGTATCCTGCCTTTATGATCATTAATTCTGTAACAAGTAAGCTGAGTGAACACAATCTATCCACACACACACACACAGCGAGTGAGAGAGAGTCGGTCCTGTATCATCATATAATAATCAGTGATATTGACGTTGGTAACCAAAATACATTTTGCGAGCACATAATTTTATCACCGGAAACAATAAAGATGATTTATGACGCGACTGAGCACTTTGAATTCTGGTGATAATTGACATTCTAAAAATAATCCTTTTTTGTAGATCTATTTGGAGTACATTAAGTCGTTACCGATCAACGACCTGCCCGAAATATTCGGTCTCCACGATAATGCAAATATAACGTTTGCACAAAACGAGACGTTCGAATTACTGGGCCATCTACTCCAGCTACAACCCCGTGCATCAACAGGATCTAGTACAGGGCAACAAGTCGAGGACGTAGTCGAGGAGATCAGCCGGTCACTGTTAGCCAAAACACCAAAACCATTTGACTTGGAGGAAGTCATTCAAAGATATCCAGTCATGTACGAACAGTCGATGAATACCGTACTTACCCAAGAAGTTATTCGGTGAGTTGAGTCTGGTGCATGGATAGTTAGATTTCTGGTGTGGGAGTGGAATTGACTCGTACAGGTGCCTCTGAGTGATGTTCGAGTCTTGCTGATTTTCGCGGTACATTATAACATGAGAGGAAAAACGGCGACATCCGCGTCTCTTTTGCGTTTTAACCTACAACTATGTATTTTTCCAAGACAGAACTTGAAGCCCTGTCGTGTGGTTCGTACATTTTGTCGTTTCATCGGTTGTTCCCTTACTAACCATCGAAGCAAGCACAGGTACATTTTACCACCATATGTTCGAGAAGTAAAAGTAAGTTCCGGCTTGATCGCGTAAGTGGAAAGTCACTTGACGACAGTTAGCTGGAGATTGTCAGTCTCCCCGCCATTCAGCACAAGGGTCATGGGACTCGTAACCTTCCATCTGGAGATCTCGTAGTCATTAGTCACATCAAATTTGACCTATTGGTAATTACAAAAATAAGGACTAACTCATATCAGAAGAGAATGGCAAATGAAATTTGTCCATTGGCATCATAAACTGTTAGTTTAGCTATGCTTTCTAGAGGGATAGTCCTGGGATCTCCTACGCTTGCCTTGTCCTTCTAGTCCCTAAGAGAGTTTACTTCGTTTGCTTCGTTATCGACTCCGATTTCTTATTCGAATGATATTCACTGTCACTTGATGAACCGCAGTGCGATGTGCCGCAGATACGACATCCACGTTTGTATATTGCCAGACGGAAGTTCAGGGTCAGAAAAACGGCTGTGGCCCAGTTGTTCAAAGTGTCACGTAATCCTGAACTTTCGTTGGGTAACAACATATTTGCGTGGATACGGGTGTTCGTTTTATTACAGTGCGGCATTAGACATGGTTTAATGTCCGTAGTAATCGCATTCTCAGTAGGTCCTATCTAGACCCAACTAATACGACAGGTACCACAACAGAGCCGTCTCACTGTGGGACCTCCACCAAGAGAGCCAAAATGTTCCTTCTTTCAGGGATTGTGGATATGCGTCCGATACGTTTCCGTACCCAGTAGCATTCAACGTATTCGTCCTAAGCCGAAGTGATAGGACGCAAAACTATAAGAAATGAATTTGCCGATTGCAAATAAGCCAGGTCGTTCGTTTTTCAGTGACGTTACATTACATTTACATTTTACTGAACGACAAGTCGGTACCTTACGGACGTTTTCCTTCCGAAAATCTGATTTCTTCAAGGAACATCGCACGATCTGTTTCAAGACCAGTCCCATACTCTTCAGCACCGCTTGCACTCGGTGTCATTCAAAACGGATCAGTTTCGTCCCCGTTGTACCCGGCACCGGGCAAGAAATCGAGTTTAATGAATTGCGATCGTTCTTTCAGTAACTTACTGAGCTCGCGGACATGTCATTCACTTCAACGCATGGCACGTGACCGCATTCGTTATAACGGGATCTGAATCTTGCGAGCTACTAAATGATGGGTGTGAATTCGTTGAAACCTCGTTACACAACCCAACTCCCACGTCTTCACTAGCAGAAACGCCAAAAATCGCAGTACTTCTGATTGGATGGGAGATTTTTTCGACCTTTTGTATCTAGGGTTCTGTATTTACTCGCACGCGGTGCAACTGTCTTTGTATTTTGTGGAATTCCACCTTTATAAAGATGTATGATTTAATTTCCTCCATAAATGAGATTGACTAACCGCATACTAACAGGTTAAAACAAACCTCAGCGACAGGTCACCTCACGTCGGTTCCGGTTTGCGAACATACAAGCAGATAAAATCAATGACAAGCTCTGGTGTGGCCGAAAACATCACACTGGGACAGAATAGATTGGGTTGAAGTGTGATAAATGCACATCCGGTGACCCATCTTAACGTGTCGATGAAATACAATGCAGAGCGTTGGATGTCCGAATCCATTGGCCTAACCGTTCTAGGCCGGAGTAATTAACAAAGACGTAAAGTTGCAAAAATCCACCACTTGACAACCGAGTATCCCTTTGAGAGGGGTTTTAGACTCAATTGCACTGTTCAGTGTCCTTTTCTTGGTTCAGTGAGATGTCCATAATTCTAATGGGGATTTTGACGAAAAGCCCATGGAAATTCCAGAATGTCCCTAAATGCTGGGTGCCTCTTATTAAGTGCTCCCTTTGTAGGCGGTCTTAGGGGCACGCATGACGATCCAAATACTTGAAATTGGTCTGGTATATTGACTGCAGTACACAAGGACCTCCACTGGGAAAACGGAACAGGATATGGGAGTATAAGGACCGGTTTCCCATAAAAGGTAACAGATGCGGAAAGCATGTTTTTATATCGCACCGTTGATGTGTTAAAGATAGGGATAGGCTTGTTGATGTAGCTTGTTTGATGAAATTCAGGCTTGAACATTTCGGTTGCTACGTTCAACGTAACGAAAACTTTTTATTGATATTTAGGCAAATGAACATATATTAAACGTTTTGTACAAGTAATAAAACGAATACCTACTTACAGCGCTTACTTCCTATTTACTTCCTTTGCTTCGGAGCAGACTTTATTGATTTTTGGATATCTTGCAGTAATTGTCGGGCTTAGTTCAAATGACGTACTTCTAAGTCCGATTCAGTAGCGAGATGAATCCTTTTACGAACATCTTTCACCTCATACGGGTGATGAACCCAGAAACTAAACAAGCTATTCGGCGGAGCTTGCAGTTCTATACTAGTGGTGCAAATAGCTGAGGATCGAAACCAGTCTGGTGAAAAGTTCCATGGAACATTATGGAGATTTCTAAGGTTGAAATAACCGTTATTTATTGGAGTACGGTTTGTATCAGCTTTGTGCATCTTAGATAGGGCTAACCAGGCTTACCGCCAGAACAGCAGTAGTTGCTTCCATATCCAACAGTCATCAGAGTAACCAGATGACTTGTTTTGGAAAGTAGAATTTACTTTGGGACATTTCACAAACGACCTAGTCAACTTTTAGAGAGAAACTACACGAAATTATGGTGACTGTTCTCGCAACAGGACGGCTAGCTACGGGTGAACTCATAGTGGTGATGACGAGACGTGAGCCATGAAACGAATAATTCTAGCATGCTGTTCACAATTATGAGACTAGAAATATATGATAACAAGCAAGTGTTGTAGACATTATGGACCGATTATCGATTTCAAGAAAGATCCTGTTTGCACAAAGTTTTGTAATAAAGTGAGTGATGAGCAGACACATAATAGAAGAACGAACACGGTATGTAAAGGTTAGCGGGTCCCACTTCCTTCGTGAACTCAGAGTAACATTAAAGGTTAGTGAGGGACAGTGAGCAATCTATCTCAGCCAAATATCAATCAGGTTCTATGAATTCGCTAATACTAATAGTGATATTAAAGGCAATAATAACAACACTACAGAGTTATGGTTGTACGACTGTGAAGCATCGGTGTGTAACACTGGTGTTGCTGTCAATGATCATGCTAATGAATTTAGGGGTTGTCAGACCACTTACACACGACTGAATTTTCCATTGACCTAACTGTGCAATACGCTGAACACATTCTACCACTAGGTACAACAATCTACTCAGTGTGATCCATCAAACACTAAACGATTTAATCAAGGCAGTCAAAGGGTTGGTAGTCATGTCCGCTGGTCTTGAAGAGATGGCCGGTTCCCTGTTTAACAACCGTGTTCCAACAATTTGGGCAAACAAGGCTTATCCTAGCCTGAAACCACTGGCTGCCTGGGTGGAGGATTTGATTCTCCGCGTTCGGTTCATACAAGACTGGATCGACAACGGGGTCCCACCGGTGTTCTGGATTAGCGGTTTCTACTTCCCACAGGCATTCCTCACGGGTACCTTGCAAAACTACGCAAGGAAGAAAATGATCTCCGTGGATACAATATCATTCGACTTCCAGGTAACAGATTAATTTGACGTCACTTGGAATTACAGTTTCAAGGCTTCTTCTGTGATATATGACTCATAGAAGCTAACCCGTTGTAACCAGTTTTCAGAATAGCATCTATGAGATATCGTCACTTTTAGCAATTCCTGCATAACACGAAATGGCAACGGTAGCACTCAGTTGTTACCATGTCATTGACTTGGATACAGCCTCTCTCGAGGTGTTCTCGTCTTCATAACATTCCAACAGGCCCTGTGTCATACACGTCTCAGCAGCCACCGGCAAAGTTGGGAACTTCAGGAGATGAAATCTTGTCAGTTTGGCTTATTTCTGTTTTGTTCAAATAGACTCACGAGTTCCATTCGAGGTGTACGAATTATCCAGAGCTTTATCCTGAATAGCTGGCGATCTTTTAAGGTTTGGTTGGAGATATTTTTCTGGAATTTGTTTTCATATACCGGATAAGTCAGAATCAGTGGGCAGTTAAATCTATAGTCAAAGGATTGGCCTACCAGGAAGAAGCAGGTGAGGGATAAAAGCAACTATTATTTAGCGCAGGAACGGATGAAAGTTGTCCTTCTGTCGATAATTAATTTAGGTCAGTACTTCTAGTTCCTTCGAAGTTTCGTAGTTAACACTAGGAAGACTATACGGTCATTTTGAGTAATACACTATACTCCAAGATTGACATCTTTGAAACTATACAGCTGAGTCCAAAGATATCCCAGGCCTTTCTTATTCTGGAATTTTGTGACGTGTATACAGTTTCATCTTTATGCATTACTGTCTGCGGGCGCCATAGCGCAGCGAAAATGAGTACTGGTACAGCTGAATGCAGTCACTTCTGACTGCAGCATACTTAGGCATCTAATTTGAAGATATCAAGCAAACTTATGCACCATGGAACTGAGAATTCTGAACTGTTTTGGAATAGTACAACGATATCTGGAAGACTAACTGGCAATCTTAGTTGTAAAAACTCAGCACGCATTCTTCAACCAAAATATTATGTCATTCATTCAATTTCATGGAGTATCTAGACGGTTCTTGTATTGACGGACACTAAATGAGGGAAAGTTGGCTAACTTTAGCGAAACTAAGCTTTGTACTGTCTGCAGCCCGTAACCGGGCTTTCGTAGCACTCTCAGGCCCATAACATGCCTTAGAAGCGCAATAGGTGAAACTACAACCGATCGCTTGCAGTCATTCTTTTTCAGTCCTGCAGTACATTTTGTTTTTGAGCTGCAATGGCGCAAACAGACTTAGGTAGCTGTGTCCATTTATCGGGCTGTCACACAGCACTCATGCGGACGACGGCTCTGATGAAGGAATAGTAACAAATTCTAATAAGGCCCAGTTAGGATTTCTGCTGTCGTAGCTATTTAGCCCATGCAGTGAATTCGTTAGCAATCTGACTACTTCTGAAGTCATAATTTTTGCTATACCTGTTGTTTATTCGAATCAAATAAGGTTATGAAACAAGCCATGACAGAACTGACGGAGTTACCCACCGATGGAAGCTACATTCGTGGCCTATTCCTAGAAGGAGCACGTTGGGATGTGCAAAGTCACAAGCTTGGCGAGTCACGACCAAAAGAACTTTATGTGAACATGCCTGTCATTTGGCTCATTCCTGTGGCACATCGAAAACCTCCAACAAAGGGTAGTTATGAGTGTCCGGTGTACAAGACACTTACACGAGCTGGTGAGTTTTTTCACTGAAGCACAAGTCTAGCACGCCATTTCTCAGTATTCGCTTGAAAACTGATAGTAAAATACTCTGTCTGGCATGCCAAACGCATTGCCACGTCCCGAATATGTGATTTGAGTTTACTTATCCCTATCATGAAAACAATCGGCATTAGCAATTCTGACAGATACGATTTATCTGAACCCATAAAAGACTAACAAGTACTGTGTATATTTGCCAAACATTGCAATTACAGCTGAATAAATTGGCTGTCAGGATTCAAGGGTTTACAGATTTGCTGTCATTTCCAGTTTCCTGACATTCAAGGCGGCAAAAAATGTAGGTCAGCTCCTCAAGGTACGTTCTGCCTCCATCTCCATATGCGCCTGTTAAGTTCCAAAGAAAATTAATCTGGAATAAAGATATTTGTTTGCGGCACTTTTGTGAAAAAAAGACATGTAAAACGAAAAATGTCTGGTTCTAAACTTAGCGAGGAACCGAATGGCCGCCTTAGTTGTCCGGGTCTACAGTATTTATTATGCCGGTACCCATAAACTGGTCGTATTTTGCTAGATAATGAAAACCAACTAATAGTGTTTTTGAGTGGACCTTGGATTTCTGCACACCATTTTGATTCAGTTCCCTGAAGAGTACGTAAAAAACCCAAATATCTTTCTTTCAATCTTCCAGGTACTCTGTCTACAACAGGCCACTCAACCAACTTCGTTTTTGCCATCGATCTTCCAACAGACAAACTGGCGAAACACTGGGTTCAACGAGGTGTTGCTCTGTTATGTGCTCTCAATTACTGAGTTGTTATTTTACTGTCAATCCTGACTGCAGACTGCGTACATCCTCAGCGGTACTGCTGGTTCAAATGCACCTGTTCCCTCCTCGTTACACCAGGGAGATTTCGGTACCTTCAGATCTTGGAATGTGCTTGCGCCATGAACCTACAGAGCTAGAATTCCAGTTTCGCCACATGTCAGTGCATCCCTTCCTTCCTGCCACAGAATTGATTTCCAGGATTCTTATGACGCACGGGATCCTAAGCCTAAACTTTGTATGTAAGAGAAGACTGATAAATAAAAAACACATGCTTTGGTGCATTGAGCATTCTTGACAAACCATTGTGGACCAAGTCATTTGAAATGAGATACGAGCAAAACACAAAGAAGTATACCTTCCAGGTTCGGTCGGTGATGTACGAATAGTCGATTGTCCCTTAAGATCTGCTCACACACTAGTGAACAGATCTAAGAAAACGAACCGCTTCGCTCTCATCCTTTCGTGGTTGAAACAACAATCTAAGTGGGGATGAAATTCGACACCTGTAATACGGTTACTACTGTCAAGTATAGCTGTGTTATGCAAAAGCATCGCTCCAAATCCGCGGCCCCGTGACATTGGGTTTGATGACCAATCGACGTCCCATTGTTCGCCCTCATCCTTAACGGCTGGCAAAAGTGCTTCATCGTTTTGAAAGATTGTTCAAGTAGCCACCACAGTAGATTCACATGTCTCCAGATTCACCTGAATAATGCGATGAAGCCTAGACATCACCTCTGAGTAATTAAATTTACCTAATCAGGACGGTACCCACATTAGCGTCGTTATGCTGAAAAACTGCGCAAATTGTCGGTGCTGATGGACACGTGGTTTTCTTTTGAGGTTTACCTGATATTTGACCCAATAGAGCTACGTACTCCAAGGTGTCAATAGCAAAACTAAACGGTTTTGTCGGTAACCACCGTCATTCGTCTCCAAAAATGTCACTTCTTTGAAGAAACCTATTCTGGTTGTAGTTTGTTTCATGTTGGAATCCCTCCAAGTCGGTCTTTTCTCCAGTTTTTAGTGAACCATGTCTGCCAGTGTGAGTAATGCAAATGAAACCGTCTCCATCAAAATATCCCCCCACTAAACGGTCCTTCATCCGTTTACCAGTTTGCGGGACGATTCCACACAGTGGTTGAGACCGGTGGCACCATTTGATGTAACTTAGGTTGAAAAAGATGCTGAGATCACACAACATGGCCGTCTAAGAGCGACAGCTAAGGTAATTTCTTTTCGACAGAAACAAATTTTCATGTTCCCAGGTTTTTACTACATGCGTCTTGTAGAAGAGCACTCTTGAGGGCTTTCAGATTGCCTACCAACTTTCTCTGGAGACTATTGATTTCATGGACATTAACGCAGGATGACGTATGGATAACTAAGCCATCACAAAGGCGAAGGGTCAATAAAGGAGATTGAGCAGCTGGCTAAGAGCTGATGAATCACTGCATGTGTCGGGGCGTTGTCACCACGTGGTTTGAATGTGGAGTTCCAACACACTGACTTCAGCATGGATGCCAAAACAGAATAGATGACCGACCATCACTTCACGCGATATTATTGCTTGGCTGATTGCTAGAACTCGTTTGGTTTAACAGAGAGGTTCCTGCATCTTCAATGTCAGAGTGAAAGACTGCTGACTACGTCAGGACATTTCGGTGCTCGGTGTGTTGCCAAAATGAATGATCCGTCAGGGTGTGGTGACTTAACATAGCATTTCTTTGCTTTTGTGGCCTAGTAGAAACTACGTTCTAGCCATCGGTGTGTGTGCCATTTTAGTAAAATCATATCCAACGTGACCGTCAAGTGATGATAACATGAAATTGGCTTGTCATCTGCGTTTTGCCACTCGATGAGACGGAGAAGTGGATTGATCCAAATATGATAGGAGTTCTGTTGCGACATCGGTAAAAATGTGGTGTGTTTATATGTAATCAACAAACAAAGAATGGTGATACAGTTATCCCCTAAAGGAGGAATCATTCAACAGAAAATACCCTCGGCTGGAGTTTGACAAGTTTCATCAAGCAGGTCTTCATTTTCTTGAAGTGTAGGCCGCGTTTTGTTTCAGTGACTGAAGAGCAGTTCGAACGTAGCGTACAACGCCTTATTCCTCCGTTGAGCCTCTTATGTGATGACCGGCGTGACTGTGGAGAGGACTTACGAAATTTTTTCTGGTTTCTTCGCTGACATCTACTTACTTTATTTGATTAACTTGGTACGAAGTTAATAGATGATCCATTCGATTGCACTGCTGCCGTAACTGCAAATCATGTTTTATGCACACTGCAAGTTTAATGGCACAATCTGGTGAGACAGGGACATCACCTTTCATTTTGTCTTCATTCAGTTGATTGATAGTGCATGAACTTGGGAGACGTTTTGTTCAACGACATGTCCGTTTTAGCGCGAGAAACTGCGGTAGGAGGTATGACTGTTAAAATTCCTCCCGAAGATTCTCCCTCTTCTAAGGGAAATTTTACGGCACAGGAAGTTTCATAACAATCCTTTCCCAGAAGGCAGACCTCTTGTATTTATGTCAACGGCTGATCCACAACAATCGCGCCCCAGGAAACAGCAATATTTTTTGTCACTGACTCAGGTTTACCATTCAACTGTTGTGTTGAAGCACTGATGTCTCTAGCACTGTTACTCTGCTGCAGGAAATTGGCACACACATTCAAGACTGGTAAAAGAGTGGATTCAGCTATCTACTAATCTGCAACTATCTTGTCAGTGGTATCCGAAAACATGAAGGCCACAATAGCCGACAGAACTATGGATCGGCTTGAACCACATACCAACCTAGCTGGTGGTCGCCAAAAACATTCATAAGCATTCAGCTACAGTCAGGGATGGCAGAACCGAAACGTCGGACGCTACGGCAGGAATAGGTGTGATCTGCATAGACTTCTATGTCTTTTTCTTCCGTGCTCGACGTGATACAGCAATCACTTCAGTAAAGGAACTAATTACGGGGGCAGAGTATATGCGTAGTAGAATCGAACAGAGCAGCTACGAAGGACGATTGTTCGCACGGACGCCGTACGTATCCTCTATTCAACTTTTTTTTATAGAAAAAAGTTCAGTTCACATAAATGTGGGTGCCGGCCGTGAAAGGGCGTTATATTGCCCAATGTTTTCGATTGAAATGTCTGTAATAACGGTAATGCATCAGCTCAGTTCTCGGTCTGAACCTTCCAAGCCAGTGTTTTCTTCAAAAGAACCACCAAAGGTGCACAACGCGTATTCAACACCCAAAACGAGGCCAAAAACGCATGTACAGTGCACTGTATTTAAAGTGTATGACACAACGATATTCTGGAAATACCAACGTCTCATTATTGGCAACTGATACTCATTAGTAGTCGGAGAAACACGAGTAGTTGGATAGTTGTTATACGAGCTGAATGAGATATAACAGTTATATATGACGCTGTATCAGATTTCATTATAGCGTCATGGTCACTGATTCTAACCGTTATATGCTTCCGTGAGTTGTCATTCGACTGAAGTGGTTGGCTTCTGAAATTGACCTTTTTGACTGGTTCTTTTTTAACGGCAGTGTGTGACTTCTTATGACTAATTACACCACCGATCCGGCAACAAGACCCGTGGGCGGATGTAGTTCCACAAAATTCTAATCACCATTGCAGCATTTCGAAGGTGGTCGTATTGGCTTTTCAGATGTGGGTTCACCTGCATTGGTGCAACCGGTTTTGGGTCACGGCTGGACCACTGTCTTGATGTGCATATGGATTCGACTGGGGGTTTCCTGGTTGCGCGGGGGCAAATGTGTGGATGGTAACTCAAAAGCATACAACAATATATCCAGGGGAATCGAGCTATCTGATGTATCCGGTGCTGCGTGTCCAAGACGAAGCTGATTCGCGTGACGGACCCATGCGGCTGACTGTACGTCGACTTCGCAGATGACATTACCCATACAGCGCTTGTTGTAACAATGAATCCATTTCTTTCCGCCGTTGCGATAGTCCTTAGCCAAAACCAAATCACCAGGCTTATAGGTGGTATGAACGGCACCGTAATGGCGGTTGACCTGTCGCTCCATATGTGTGTTCCTTGTTTGTGGATACGGGGGAGATGGGCATAACACGCCCAAAAAGCACTTCCGCGGGTGAGTTGTTGTTTGGCACATTTGGGTTAGGTGTCGCAAGGCAGCTCAACAAGAAGGTTTCAGTAACCTCCGTTGGCGTTCCCTCCCCATCAAGTTTTTGAAGTGCTCGTTTGAAAGTATCGACAAAGCGTTCGACTTGGCCGTTAGATTGAAGATTGAATGGTGGTGAATGCCATTTTGCTCGCAAAACAAGGCGAATTCCGCCGAGGTAAAAGCACTGCAGTTATCTGAAATCAGTGTTTCTGGCGTACCGAAGCGACTGAAGATGCGAGTGATCAAGAAGTGATGTGGTCCATCATGACTATCTCCGGCCAGTTACTGTAAGCGTCAACCATGATAATTCTGATTGTTAATTGGTCCTGCAAAAATAAATATGTAGACGTGACCAGGGGTTAGTTGGTGCAGGCCACGGAGATAACTCGGTATTCCGAGGCGATTTTGCAGAACACTGACATTTTGAACAGGACCGCACAAGTTCTTTCAGCTGCGTGTCCATACCCACCCAGTATACATAAATTCGCGCCAAGGCTTTCATGCGGTTGACGCCTGGGTGTGCAAAATTAAACTGCTTTAGTACTCGCGCTTGCAGTTTGGCTGGTGTTATAGCACGTTCACCAAAGAGAAGGCAACCATCAACCTCAAATAGAGAAAACCGTCTGTGGAAAAAGGACTGAATATCGTGTCACTGACGATAGCCAGCGTGCTCGGTGAAAGTGTAATACTTGTTAGAGTATGTGGTCACATCGGGCTTCGTCACGGACCACCGTTGAGGTAACTGGAAGGGCTCGAATGGTGCAGTGAGTACGGTGCAAACAAAAGTGGAAGCCACAACTGTATCTTCTGCCGGCTATCATTGTGAGTCCGTCAGTCTGGCCTGGCCGTCAGTCTGGCCTGGCCGTCAGTCTGGCGTCTGCCTGGCCAATGGTATCCGTAGACTAGCATTCGATTGAAACACCATAGCCAAGGAGAATGGTCGCCCAGCGCCGGAGACGACTTGTACACCGGAACGCCTGTCTTCTAACTGAAAATGCTGACAAGCGGTTTGTGATCGATGAGGAGTGTGAAATGGCGACTGTAAATCATTTTGTGGAATTTCGTGATGACAAACACGATTGCAAGTACTTCCTTTTCTATCTGACTGTGATTGCGTTCGAGTGGTGTTAAAGGTCGGGCTGCATGGGCGATGGCTTTTTCAGATCCACCAGGAAATCCGTGGGAAATGACTGCTCCGATTCCATGGTTGGATGCATCTGACGCTAGAATGATGTCCATAGATGGGTTGTAATGTGTAAGCAGCAGGTCAGACGATAGAGGTGATATAACTGTGTCAAAAGCTGAGTGATACCGAGGTGACCAATTCCAGGGAACATCCTTTTTAGGAGATAGTTGGAATGACCGCGAGCACGGTGCATATCTGGTAGAGAAATACTGTAATGGCTCACCAATCCGAGTGAGGGCATATTCGTCGGTGGTGTCATTCTCTGGACTGCATCAATATTGTCCGGTTCAGGATGACGGCCAGATTTTTCGGACATAAAACCCGGATATTTGATAGATGTAAGAAAGAATGCAAAGCCATTCCAACCGCAGGATCCCAGACGCTTCGCAGAACGTTCATCTTTGATGTCAGCAACTGAATCTGATCCACCGATTCAGTAGATGATACAGTCAAAAACGTCTAGCTACGCGTATATGAACTCTTGACTGCCCTCCTCTCTTCATGGTTCTACCCCTATCCACCGGTTCGAAGCGAGCTGAGTGTCATTTTGAATATTAACATAACCACATAGCCTGGAGCAGCATTACCATAAATACTCTGGCGCCGGTGTTTCAGCGACTTCCTTCACTCGCTTTCCTAAAGATTGCTGCAATAATATGTGAGAACCTTTACGCCTGTGCTTCTGTACTCGTTTTCCTACCATTGAAAATTATGACGTTGTTCTTGACCAGACTGCGTTTGGTAGTTGGGTAAGAGTGAGATACGTACACGAAGTATGAGCTGGAATACGTCGCATGGAAAGAAAGCACAGAAATTCAAAATCAAAATGAAGCAAGTAAGATTTACTCAAATTTGATGGGTTTTGAAGAACTGGAATTGCTCTGCTGTGCAGAATTCAACGTGCTTAGAAGCTGTTGCCCTAGTGATAGGCGCTAATACAGTCGTATGTTTGCGGTCTCAACGAGATACGGCCAACTTTCGGATGGGTCAAATCTTTCCTGATTCACGAATTCACAAAGAGGTGTACTGTATTACAATATGCCTTACGAAATCATCTAATTTTCCTATTCCTATTCAATTCAGGCCACCTGCCTCATAAGTCACTTTGATGACAGGAGCTGAAGCTTATTATCCGGACGTACAAGTACGTCTCAACTGCAAAGTTATTCAATGTGCCAGGCGCTCGCCAGGGTCAAAATGAAAAAAATCACACAGCATGTTGATGAAACCCACAGATACACGGAATCAACTCAATTTTTGTTGATCGGTTGCATGAGGCAGGCGAGAAACTGCTTATGTTTTTGTTCCTCCTAGAAGAAACAACTCCACACACGGGCGATTTCGGCACGTCATGAGAGGACTGTTACATGTGATAGGTATCCAAACGGGTTACCAACCCAGGCCCTGCAAATTGCACCGATGAATTTCTGAAGTAAAACACTAAACTCCATATGTAGTACGTTCTTGGTATCTAGTTGCACTCGGGCGAGGATCCACTTTCAGAAAAGTGACGATCTATTGTGTTAACCTGCTGGTCGGGATGTTGTACAGACAAAGTGGGGAACTCAATTATGGGAGCAAGTAGCCAGAGTGCTGGATGTTCGCTCTGGGAACAAGACCCGTTCAAGGCGCCCACGAATCAAGGTCAATCATTACTGAAGAAAACTCACGCTGTAAAAAAACAACGCGCACAGCTGAACCATTTGTCAACACTCCGTTCGTCCTGTCGACAGATGAGCACAAAATGATCATTTCTTTTACACACCTTATATCCAGATTATTAATCAGGTGAGCTGCATGCTCTTTCTGTATCCTATATTTCTGCGGATGTATGAATCGGATCAACTGATATCATGGATCGTAGCTTGTCAGGAACGTTGATCCGGAGTGAGGTGTGCACATCTAAAGACACAGTTTTGGTGCCATTGGCCAACCTCGTAAATCAAACGAAGGCCAAGCGTTCTAAGCCCATTCTACGGTATTCATCCATAGTTGAGGCTGTGGCTAGAGCGTAAAATTACTGACCGAAAGGTCGGTGGTTCGAACCCAACCTCTGAATCTCGACTACTTCCGTCTAGGCTTGGGCAACCTGGCACTATCTCAGCCCTCGTGCCTCGTTCGGGTGACATGGAAGCTAGATACAGAAAGGGTGTTACAGCTGAATTATTGTTATTATTCATTTTTAACCGTATTTGAGCTTACCACCTTGTGGCATCGCTAGTGCTGGATGGGTTACCCAATCTTCGCATCATAAAGGTCTGCCGTACTGGACGAGGCTGGAAATGCCGAAGGATATGTCAACCTCCTCTCTAGACGTTCCCTTCTAACGTCTTTACAGGTATACAACTAAGACACCAGTGGCCGGGTATATCCGGCTTCCTTACATCCTCAGTTCGAACCGACCAAGTTTCTTATCCACAGGTCAAAGCTGAGCGGATGATAGTTTGTCAGTTTTGTACTTAGAATTGCTTAACGTCTAACCCACAGTAACTTGGAGTTGCATGAGCGCCGTTCGAATCCAGCTTCAGGCGCCCTTATGCTGATTATATTTGGATTTCTCATTTCACGAACTTTGTTTTACGACTGTTAATGCGCAGTTTGCTTTTTGCCTGACCGTTCAGAACTATAGCTGAGTTCAGACTGTACTTTCAGGATGAAACGGGGCTAAACTGTGACCTCTCTATTATTCACCAACTAGTTTTTACATTGGTAAAGTGAACTAGAGACTAGGCTATTGTGCGATCTACTCCACTTCCACTTCTTACCGAGCACGAATTGCAGCGGCTTACCTGGTGTATGGTGGCGTTTTCGGATCTGGGCTCTCGCCCTGAAAATAAGAGACATAGGTTCAAACTCTCTATGAACATTCCTACGACCACACGTCCATTTTCGGAGTTTACATCTACCTACCTTATTCTCATGGCGGCATGAGGGCTACGGGTTCTCGCTCATACTTTGGGGATAAATTTGGTGGACTTTAAACAAGGTCATCTCTATTATGTATAGAGCGGCCACTGTGTTGAGACAGTCGTGCTATTTACGCAATAGTCGAAACAAAGTTTTGACAAACCCAGGAAGCTGGATGAATTTTTAAGTCGTGAATAAAATCAGTCTCTCCTTTAAAGTGACCACGTTAGACTGTTTTTTGAGACAGTCAAAAAGTGCTCATACAGACTGGCGACCATGCCGAAGTAACTGGTGCACCAGAGCCTGAATCCTGAATAACAGGAAACTCCCACCCATGATCACAGGCTATCGGGAAGAAATCTTTAGGTTTCTTGTCTTGAAACGTTCATAGGTTCTTAAAAACCCATCGCGATGACTCAATGGGAATCTGTCCCAACAGAAAGCCCGAGACAGCTTGATGTCTAGTTGGGATGTCCCTATGGAAGAGCACAGGATGTGCCCATCTCGGGTTTCATGTCAGAAGCTGAAAATATAACTCAGGGACACAACCACGAGGAACCAGCCTAGGATGTCTATCGAGTCATCTTGAGGACTTTATCGGAAAATCCTACGGAGAACATCAGGGTGCCATTTATCATCACGCCTATTTACAGTTCTCCAGCTGTAAAAACCAGTCGGTTTATGCCTGAAAGCGCTAAATCAAGAGTCACGCGTCCAATCTTTCTACAACTCCTGATGTGTCCCAATAAGGTCGAAAGGCCTCGTTTGTCTGAGGTTTTTCGGCTAAATGCACTAGGGAACGATCCTAGATTGCGCGGGATTTTTTAGTCGATTTACTATTCATTTGAGACAGTGAGTGGAATGACTATCAAAAGGAGGTGCATGCCAAGTAAGGTTGTTTCTATGAAAGAAAAAGTGTGTCTGCTCAAAGAGGTTGAGTTTATGTTGTCGTTCCGAAAGTATCATTTATTAGACTACTTTATTACTACGGGCCAGTGTTTTAGCAGAAAGCGTTAGTAGTGGAAACACTAGTAAACTTTCAAGGAAAGTTCCAATTACTTAGAGTGGTCCTGTTATGTGCAGTGGGGTGAATTCCGAAGCTGTAAAATGGAAGACGCACAACAAAGTACTGGCGAGTTAGGATTGCGCTGTAGATGTTTCTCTTGACCGCGATGAAAGGATTTGTGACAAAGACATCTAAAATACTGGTCCCATGAACGATGTGAATACGAATACCATTCGCACTCAAGTCTGTTAAAATTACCTTCCAAATATACCAGTTTGCCGAATACAACAGGTTTAGTATGTTGTGATCCCCCTTCAAATGGAGGATTCTGGTTTCAAGTGTAATACTCGTTGAAAAGTACCAGGTCCCGATATACACCTGTATCCTGCTGAACCGTATGACATGATCCCTATGGGACAAGGGTCTCCAAAAGTGCTACCCTGATGGCGGTTGTCTGTACAAACCTACGGAATACTTTCGCATTAGTTACTGTCCTGAATTTGCTTTGTACACTTTGTCGCTGTTGAGTTACTAATTCATCCGGTGTTACATTCATCACACTAAGGAATGTCACTACTCTGATTTCATTCAGTGAAGCCAATGCTGTTGACTTCCGTAGAGTGATTCCGAAATCAGTTCTGACATGTCCACAAAAGTAGGAGAGGTAAAACAGTGCTCAAATTCACATCTGTTTGGTCTGATGTCCAACAGTTTCTTGACATCGCATGTATTTTTGTGACGGTGCATGAGAGATATTTGCGGGGAGAAATTTCATTCAGGTTCGGAATAGAAGAGGAGGCGCAATTACTTCCGGACAGCTTCCCACAAACTCAAGCATAATGGAGGTTTACTCAAGGTGTGCTGGGTGATATTCCTGATAGTGTTAGTTGTATGCGCCCAATAGTCGCAGCGGCTGCAAGGCGCTAGACAATAGAAATCTCCGCTGCTTCAGGGATGTTGAGTACACACCCTCGTTTTCAAGACCGTCGGTCTCTTCCATTTCAGCGACACATAAACGGACATCCTTCCGAGAAAGAGCAGAAGCACAAAAGAGTAGGTAACGTATATGCCTCAGCACGAAGACATTGTTACGACTAGAAAGACAAGGCGTCTCAGAGTCATAAGGGAGTTTGATTTGGCTCAAAGGAACCGGGGACATCATTCAGTGCCTGAAGTTGCACCTGTTTCAAATGTTCAGCCAATTGAACTCTCTGTTCTAAGGGCCATTCTGGATACCATGTCTGGAACAACCGAAGCTGACATTCGAAGACAGTTGGGGTTGGACTTTCTGGTAAAATCTGGAGCCCGTTGTGCATGAGGTTGGCCAAGTACATATCCATCACAGAAGTCGTGGAATGTCCTAGTTCGACACCAAGAACTGGAGATCCAACCGACATGTAGCAATTAGTTTGTTCCAGAGAGCTGAGAGAATCTAGAAACACCTCACGTTCCCAATCACTCCAGTGGGAGAACCAGTGGGAGACAAGATGAACAGCTTGCACAGGGTGGAGGTGAAAATTCATTTGAGTCATAGAATCTTCTAAAGAGATTGAAGGGGCAGGTAATACTATTGACGTAAAAAATGTGTTGGGCGACGCGAAAGCGTCGGTGCCACAAGGATTCCTTGCAGGCAACAAATATCAAATAGCATATTTCCTAAAAAGGAAAAGTGGAACCGATTAGGTTGTGCTCTTCAAATTCTCAAAAGCTTCAGATGTAGAGTATTGGTACGCTAAAGCATCAGGTAACAATTGCGAATAAAATGTTGGAGAAATTCGTGTTATTTGATATAAGATTATTACTACCAGCCGTGTGCAGCCTGTACGTTCGTTCTGATAGCCAGTTTTTTCACCGACTACGTTCAAAACGGTTGTATTCAAGGAGGCGATACTTCCCTCGTGTTTTTGAGCTTCATAGGAGCAGTGCGATAGAAGAGCGCGGGCGGGAGGCAATGGCACTGATGATATCTCCTCGAATGGTGACGAGGCGTATGCAAGCCCACAGTCAATGGAGAGCAAACCAACAGCCACCTGATCAAAAACCAACATCCATCCGTAAATGGGTATCCGCAGTTGGGTTATTCTATATAAGGAGTAAAAAAACCTTGAAGCTGACAACGAGGACCGTTGGTCAGCGGTACAGTTCGCACTGCCCAAGCATCGGACGTAATGCATAAACGTTGTCAGATTTGCGTCCCACGTGCCGAAATTGAGCGTCATAGTATTAGGGAAGTTAGTGGCTGTGTTATGACAGGTAAGCGACTTATACCTTCGTGATCAGAATAGTTGCTTATTTTGGATAAAGGCAGAGTGATGAACTGGTTCTAATTTTCTGGAAGCGTTCTAATTCACAAAATAGCTCAAACTTTGTGGAGGCAGAACACAGACAATCACCACTGTCTTTGAATAACGTCCGCTCAACTGGCAGGGCAGCCAGATGGTGTCTGAGGGCTGGAAGGCATGTGAGCAGTTCGCGAACTGAGTGAGAAAAGTATAGAGGCGAATGCCCAACTACACGGTTGTTGGGAGCATTCTACCCGGCGACCTAAACGCTTCTTCTCATTACACATTAGTTTTCCAGTACTAACTTTGATCAATTCACTAACAGATAGTTCCCTGGGTCCTGTTTTACGGGTAGCTGAAATATCTACCGCACATTCTCGAATTAACTAGCATATTCTATTTCTCAGACCGTATGCTCCCACCATACCCATCTGTCCATAAAGGGACCTCGTCTAACTAACCACCTGGACTGATTGTGCACTGAGCCCGAAGGGATATAACGTTTCGCATCAACGAGTGACCACTTCGCATTTGATATCTTCAAACGAACGAACAGAATAACTTTGTGGTGCCGTAACGTGGACGGCGTTCCGTAATAGTAAAACAAACAGATACATGTTAGTGTGTTAATAGGATGACTGGATGGAAGAGATGAAGGAAAGGAGTCAAAGAAGTAATATGGCCACGAATTACTGCATCACAAGAGACTGCACAGTGGCTAATTCCCGGGAAGTGTGGACAAACTGCAGGTGTAGCCTGAATATTATTGTCGGAGGATATCGAGTCTAGGATATCAGTCAGCCAGCCAGGCACGATGTCAGCCAGTCAGTTAGCTAGTTTGTTTTGTTTCAGGTAGCTAGTTAGTTAGTCAGATTGTCGATCAGCTAGTCGGTCAGTCAGTTTACGAGCTATGGACCTTGTTCCAATGGCACGCAGGTTCCAGCTTTTATAGTTTCGGCCACCGGAAAATAAGAGAGCAGGGGAGATACAACATTGTGAGCGATGGTAAAACCAAAGGGCTCGCACTGAACCAGTCTGTTATTCGAAGCAACGGTAATCTGGGCAGCAGTGCATTAAAAGCTATGGCATAAACACTATTGACTGCGTTACTGAGTCGTCTACCAGCGTCACTAATCAGTGATGAGTTCAGTCCCGGGGCTCAAATCCAAGGACGAAACAGCTGTCAACCCGAAGCCGTTTACTACTACTACTACTATACTATCATTTATTTTTGAAGAGCATCGCCACAGACATAAAAAGTAAATGCAAGCGATGAATGTGGAAGGGTTACAGGAGAATATTAGCTAAAAAGAGAGAGGCGTCTCGTTCGAAGTCATGCCACCAACAGTTCCAGTCAGACAAGATGAATCCCAACGTACGTCCCGACCTAAAGCTGCCACCTTGACGTGGTGGTCGGGCTTGAGTGCTGCAACGATCCCGCGGGCTACACTGGAACGTCGTTCCACAAGGTGCAACCATGCCAGGAAGGCCACAGGGGAGCAGTCAGACCAAGAGCAGCGAGACCTCGTACTACGAGTAATCGTGCTACGAGGCGGTCTGGGGGTAAAGTCGTACTGTCCTCTGCAACAGGAGTGAGAAGGCAGTAAGGTGTTTTCCCCAAGCGACCAGCATGTCCATATTTATGGAAGCAGCGATGCTACCTTCCCCCGAGGAAGGACGGGTTAGAAAAGGTCGGACCCAAAAAGTGCACACTCCGATCGCCCAATGGTTGACCGTGACCGTCGGCGCATTATCCAATATGGTCGAAATAATTTTAAAACCAAAGAGTCCGGTGCTGCACAGAAGGCACCTGCTGTGCACAGGAATGTGCGCATCAGGAATGAGACAGTAATGCATTATTAACTGCACCCTCGGGTTAGGCCAACCCTCTGCAGCCGAGCAGATCAGACTATTGAGTCATCGGCTCCGGGCAGGGTTCCCAAAAAAACTCTACTGTCCGCTGCCTCGTGGGTCAGACTTTTGAGTCAGAGGCTAGGGGCAGGGTCCTCGAACAAAACCCTACATCCTCCCACTGCCTTGTGGGTCAGACTTTTGAGTCAAAGGCTCAAAGTGGAATACCTCAACCAAACCCCCTTCCTCGGCATGGGCAACCGGGAGGTATCATTTGCCCGCGTAGTTCGGTGTCCACCGATGTCCCTCCCCAACTCCAACCCCTCCGCAACCTCACCACACAAGCAAACGTCACTGAGTCACTTGACTGTCAGTTATCTGACCGAAGAGCCTTATGCTCCTCGCTGCCTATTAACAGTAAACAAAATAACACCCTTCTAAATCAACGAGATCCTTTCTATATAGGAGCTTTTAACGTCCGTACTCTATGTCAAATTGGTAAACAGGCAATGCTTGCTGAAAGCTTATACTCCCTTAAAATTGATGTATGCTGAGTCTCCGAAACACGCATACAAGACCCAAGCGTGGTTATGCATCTCAGAACGCCAAGGATGAACTCAGCTCTTTCACATTTCTCCATCCGTGTATCCGGTGACCCAGAAGCGATGACTCGTGGAATCTGTGGCGTGGGAGTTGCACCCAGCCCCAGAGCTCAACGCGCTTTGCTGGATTGGATCCCAGTGAACAGTCGTCTTTGCGCCGTCCAGTTATCCAGTTCGATCAAGCTCAATGCCTCTCGGCATAAAAAGCGGTGCCTGTTTGTAGCGTCGGCTTATGCCCCAACGGACTGCAGTTCTGATACTGAGAAGGATTCTTTCTATCGAGAGCTATCCGGGCTCATTCGTCAGGCAAAAAGCACTGACATTGTGATCCTTGAAGGCGATATGAATGCTCAAGTAGGTCGCATGAGCTCCTTGGAATCACATTTGGGCGGTCGATTCGGAGTACATGCTGGCAGCACAGACAACGGAGATCGACTCCTTCAGTTGTGTGCTGACCATGAACTGTCTCTGGTAAGTACGAACTTTCAACATAAACGTTCGCATCGCGTAACCTGGCGGCCACCAACTGTAAATCAACCGTGGACCCAGTTGGACCACGTGCCCATTATCCACCGATGGAGAGCCACAATTCAAGACTGTAGTTCCTTCTGAGGCACACCACTTGATTCCGATCACACCATGGTGCGTGCACGCCTGACAGTTCGCTTCCCTTCAGACCCTCGCATATTAACAAGAAGCATGCCAATCCACTATCTTCGAAAAACCACCATAGCTCAACAGTACCGATGTGAGCTAGCCCAACAAATTTCCACAGTAAACCAATACTGTGGTGGCAGTGAGCATGTGGATGAAGCGTGGCAAAATGTGAAAGGAGCTATGTTAGCGGCGTTCGGTGCTGTCTGTCCGACCTCTCCGATTCGACCAAAAGACCACCGGATGCCGGCGAGATCGCTATCCATGACTGATGTTAGGAAATCTATACCAGCAGGTAACGAGTATGACGGCGCACGCAAATCCCCCAAACGCCAAATAGTGAAGAGTCTGAGGAAAGACCGAGAGCTATGGTGGACATCGAAAGCCCGGGAGATGGAGAACGCTTTTGCTACGGAAAACAGCCGTGCCCTATATCAACTGATACGATCGACTGGCCCTAGGAAAGCAACGGTCAGCGAAACGATAAGTGAAAAAGATGGCTCATTAATTCACTCGCAAAAACGCCGACTGGAAAGATGGGCCGAACACTTCGAAGAAAAGTTTAGTTGGCCTCCTGCAACACAGCCTGTAGAGATAGTGCATAAAGGCGAATGGAATGTAAACCTTGATCGCCCGTCGGAAGAAGAAATAATGTACGAAATATCCGTGCTAAAACGTGAGAAGGCACCAGGACCGGACGGTCTGTATCCAGCCCTCTTCAAAGAAGGCGGAGAATCCCTGGTGACCCATCTGACAAAGCTTATTGGTGCTATATGGAACGAAGAGGTGCCTGCAGAATGGGGCATGTCGACAGTTACCCCTATATTCAAAAAGGGTACGCGAACGCATTGTGAAAACCATCGTGGCATCAGCCTGGTAGCTGTGGCCTCTATGGTCTTATCCTTCGAAGGTTGACTGAACACAGGGAGAGACAGATCCGTAAAAACCAAGCTGGGTTCCGTCCTGCAAGAGGATGCATCGATCACATCTTCACCCTCCGACAAATTCTGGAACAGCAACACTGGTTCCAGCAACCAACAATGGTTATGTTTCTTGATCTGAAAGCTGCCTTTGACTCTGTGGACCGTCAGGCATTATGGCAGTGTCTGTGGAGCAAAGGTGTGCCCCAGAAACTCTTGACCCTCCTGAAGGCGCTGTACGCCAACTCCCGCGGCCGTGTGAAGGTCTACGGGAAGCTCCCGCCTGAGTTCACCACATCAAGTGGTGTCAGACAGGGCTGTCCTCTTTCACCTTTCCTCTTCAACTTCGTCATTGATACGATTATGAAAGACCCACTACCAGCATCTACTGCCCGTGGGGTCGAAGTGCTTCCGGGATGTTCGCTCACAGGTATCGAGTAAGCAGATGAGTTAGCTGTCCTTGAATCTGAGACGTGGTAATGCAAGCAATAGTAAGTAATCTCTGCCTCACGGTTCGGCATGCGCTTCGCACCTGCAAAGTGTAAAGTGCTACTGCAAGACTGGGTGGACTTGAACACTAGCCTCGTGCTTGCGGATGAACCGATTGAGGTAGTAGACAAATTTGTCTACCTGGGCAGCTGTATCAGTCCCGGTGGTCTCGCGAAAGATGATATTTTCATCCGGATTGGGAAGACCAGAGCAGCTTTCGTGAACTTGCATCACCCCTGGCGTAGGCGTGACATCAGCTTATCCGTCAAGGGTCGAGTTTACAATGCTGCGGTGCGTTCCATTCTACTATACGGGTCAGAAACCTGGCCGTTGCGCGCCAAGGACGTCAAAAGACTTTCAGTGTTTGACCATCGATGTCTTCGGAGCATTGTCCGAGTCTGGTGGGAACACCGGATCAGTAATGCTGAAGTACGTCGAACGGTATTCGGAAGAAATAAGTCACCCTCGATAGATGAACTGATCACACGGCATAGGTTGCGCTGGCTTGGTCACATGCTGCGTATGCCAGTCGACCGGATTCCTTGAAGGGTTCTTTTCGCACAACCACATGAAGGGTGGAACCGAGCCAGAGGCGGTCAAACAATGACTTGGCAGCGAACTATAAAAGCCATTACCAGTAAGCTCAGCTGTGCTGGTCATTGCCGTCTTCCTGGATGGGGACCCCCGAGACGGGCCACATCAATGGTTAGAAACATTGTCAGACATGGCCCAGTCGCGCCCTCAGTGGCGCTCGTGCATACAAGCTATTGCCTTCAATGTATAGCTCCCTTCCCAATCATCCCACTTGACAGTCCACAGACAGTGCTGTGTTTACGCACCAATTCATCAACTCCCATCTCCAATGCGCAGCTACATACCCCACCTCCTCAAATCATCGGTGAACGAAACTGTGGCAGCTAAAACCAACGTACGTAAGAATTTTTGGTATGAAAGCACACGTGTAAAAACCAAAAACCGAAGAAAAGATAAACACTACTGAATGTCTCTCAAGGCGCGGTAAGCGCTAGCACAGTGAAGACTCACACATCAGACACAAAGTGTCTGTCACACTGGGTCTGATGTGAGATTCAATGGCAAGAATGTACACTCAACGCCAGGTACCAAGCATAAAAATATCGTAAGTACGCATAGAGCCCACAATGGTAAGCAAACACAAGTCACTAAGACCTTAGGAAGTCCCAGTCCAATAGCAGCCTTGGCGCATTGAGAAAAGCAGATACCTCGATAAGAGATGATCATCGGTTGGTGGACCAAAAAGTCGACATCACAACCAATTGCACGTAGGGCTGAGATTATGGCGAGGGAATATTCATCATTCCATTCCCACCCACCATTCCCACCATTCACCATTCCCATTCCACACAGTCACTCCGCGCCCATTCGAGACTA
Source organism: Opisthorchis felineus (assembly GCA_004794785.1). Classification (NCBI taxonomy): domain Eukaryota; kingdom Metazoa; phylum Platyhelminthes; class Trematoda; order Opisthorchiida; family Opisthorchiidae; genus Opisthorchis; species Opisthorchis felineus. Next base: position 507,892 of record SJOL01006465.1, read on the forward strand.
TGCTGACGTCTATCACAGTTGCTCGGTGCTCCCGAATAGCGATTAGGTCAGGCTTGATGAAGGACGTCGAAGTAGGTGCTCTCAACTCCTCGAAGACGGTGTATCCCAGGCGACGGGGACGCTTTGCGAGTTCCCTCGCAACCCGATTATGACGAGCACATCTGGCATCATGCGTGATCCAGCAGGACTGCAAAATATGCACCAAACTCTCCAGTTGGCCACAGTTTCCACGACATAAGATCGTCTGGCCACCATGACCATGCCGAGCGCTTCTAACTCTCGTCCTGAGCAGGTTGCATCGGAGCTGGATACCGCGGATAAATATCCGAGGAAACACTCGTTCTGGAAATACAAGCCATCGATTCGAAAGGGGTGAAGCGACCAACTCTCGTAAACCGCGACCGTCAACGCTGTTGTGCAGACTATCACCCCAAGCAGCCACCAGCTCTTCCTTGGTGTTTACGCATGCACCATGGACTCGGATCGGAAGGCTGAGATCCCGAACAATCTTGCCAAATGCGGAATCGTTGACTACATTGCGTAGTACTCGGCACTGGGTAGAAAAGAGCTTTTCCATACGCGCTCTCCGCTGCATCGGGATTGTTGCATTCAGACTTGGGATACCAAGTCCCCCATGTTGTTTACCGGCGTGGATCTAGCTGATCGGGGTGTCCTTCGGTAGACGTATTCAGCCACGAATAGATTGTCTGATGTAGTTGTCCAACCTTTTGAGCGTGTTTCGGTGGACTTGGCCGAGCACGAGCGAATATGTCAGCCTTGGTATCAGGTAGTTCCTCGTGATCTCCATTCTTTGATGCGGCTTCCACGGGGCACGCGTCACCTCATCAAGCAATTTGAGCAGCTGCTGTCGGTGGTTGCAGACTCCTTTCTCCTTGAAAGCAAAGGGGATACCTAAATATGTCACGGTGTCTGTCGGACCCAAGAAGTGATGAGTTCCTCGGCGAAGCAAAATGGTTCGACTAAGACTGCTGCTTCCTGTCCCCACAAATCACCATCCCTTTCGTCTTTCGGGAGTTTATCTTCATACCAGCTCTTCCCAACTCGACCGCAGCAGCTTCAAGCTTCTGGTTAAGGCGAGCCTGACTGTCTGTACACACAACCCAGTCGTCAGAAAAGGCAAAACCATCAACTATCGTTTACTTTTGAAGAGCATGGTCAGCTGTAACACTCTTCAGGTGCCAAGCTGTCATGCCACTTGAAGGTGTCACTATTATATTACGACTCGTTAGGTTCTTCCAGAGGTTGTGTTGAAGAAGGCCAGCTGAACTCCCGACCGAATGCTGTCACCTTGTCATGGTGGCTGGACTTCAGTGACGAAATGATCCTGTGGGCTACACTGGCTGGAACTCAGTTACGCAAGGTTCGTCAATGCCAGGAAGGCCAGCGGGGAGCACCCGACAAAAAACAACGAGTCCCCGTATTGCAACAAATCGTATTACAAGGCGGCATGCAGATTAAGTCGTAGTGCCCCCTAGGATAGTAGTGTGAAGGCAGTAAGGTGTTTCATCCAGGCGACCAGCATATCCACCTTCACGGAAGCAGCGATGTTGCTTTCCTCCGAAGAGGGACAGGTCAGAAAAGGTAGGCCCTAAAATCCACACACTCCGATCGCCCAACGGTTGACCATGACCGCCGGTGTATTACTCAATACGGCCCAATTTCTTTTAGAATTAAAAACTCTTCCGCTCAGAAGGTAACTGTTAGGCGCAGCCGCATGAGGAGTCTTATGCCTTACTCCTTGCACGCTTGGGCCAGGCCAGCCCACTGCAGTCAATTGGGTCCGACCGTTGAGTCATTGGCTCCTGGAAGAGTCTATCAAGAAGAACCTAACCAGCACTGTCTCGCGGTCCAGAATTTTGAGTCAGAGACGAGGAGAAAGGTCTCCGAACAAAACACTACATCCTCCTGCTACCTTGTGGGTCAGCCGTTTGAGCCAAAGGCTCAAGGTGAGGTACCTCGACCAAACCCCCTTCTTCGGCCTGGACAACCGGGAAGTATCATTCACCCTTGTAGCTCTCCGTTCACCGGCCCTTACCCACACCCCCTCAACACCCATCGAACGATGCACACCGGTCAGTCTATCCGCCAGCCCTCTAACCAGCGTTCCCAATCTAAACTATCACCCAGTAGAATAAACCCAACTGATCCCTTAGTAATCTCAAAAGATCCGAACCACGTTGCAGCCTTCAGTGTTCATACACTTTGTCAAATTGGGCAACAGGCATCTTTTACTGAAACCATTTTTTCCCTCTCTGTCGACCTATGTCGTGTCACCGAAACACGTATACAATACCTTAAATCGGTCGTGCACATCAAGTCGCCTAAGTGAGCTCAGAGGTTCCACATTTCACCTGGTGATCCTGATGCAACGGCTAGTGGTATCTACGGTGCGGGAGTTGCACTCATCTCCAAGGCTGAAAACACCTTACAGGACTGAATCTCAGTAACCACTTGTCTTTGTGCTGTACAGTTGTCTGGTTCCATTAAGATCAATCCGGGTCGATGTGGCAGACGGTGTTCATTTGCCGTATCAGCGTAGGACCCGACTGGCTACATTTATGAATCTGATAAGGACGGGTTTTACTGAGATCTGTCGTGACTGCTTTGGTCAATAACAAAAACAAATATAATCATCTTGAATGGTGAGATTAATGCCCAAGTTGAACGACTGAGCTCGAAAGAAGCACACGTAGGTGGTAGATTTTGAGTCGAAGCTCAACAGATGGACAGTGAAAAGCGACTTCTTCAGTTGTGTGCCGAAGATCGTCCGTTCATAGCCAGTACGAAACTCCAACATAAATACTCACATCGACTCACTTGAAGGCCACCAAGTGCAAGCCAGTCATGGACTCAGTTGGATCATGCGGTCATGGATTACCGATGGAGAGCATCAGTTGAAGATTGTCGTTCCTTCTGGGATGCATAACTTGACTCCAATCATGCCATTTTGCAGGATTGGTTATCAGTTCGCTTTCCATCAGCATTAAGCTTGCCGAAACAGAGCAACTCCGTTTATCGACTTTGACGAATTTCAGTAGCCCCACAGGACCGAGTTGCTTTGGCTGGAAAACTACTGGCAACGCACAGTCACGCTGATGACGAAGGTTGGTTGGAGGATATGACTTAAAGAAGCTATGCTCTCAGGTTTCAAAACTACCTGTCCAAGCCATCCGACTCGATTGAGATCAGCAGATTTTATTGCTATCAGCAACTAATGACTATAATGGCGCACGCAATGCCCTGAGACGCTGAATAATCAAGGGCTTGAAGAATGGCAGAAAATGCTGGTGGATTTCGAAGGCCCAGTAGATGGAGGAGGCTTTCGCTGCAGGCAACAGCCACGCCTTACTTCAGTTGAATCGATCAACCGGCCAAAAGAAGACAGCTGTCAGATAAACAATCAACAAAAAAGATGAAATGGCAATGCACTCGCAAAATAGTCGTCTTGAGCGATGGCTCGAACACCTTAAATAGCAGTTCAGCTGGTCTGCTTCAACACAATCTCTGGAAGAACTCAAAGCGGCGGAATGGAACATTGTCCGTCGTCAGCAACAGAAATCCCACTGGAAAATGCATCCGGCCCGGATGGTCTGCACCCCACACCTTTTAACGATGGCGAAGACATAGTGAACAGTCTGACGACCTTAATGCGGAAGATTTTGGACAAAAACAGAATGCCATTGCCTCAACTGTAATCCCAATCCTCAAAATACGCGCATAAAAATCATACGAAGACCATCGTGGCATCATTCTGGTAGCCGTCGAACCTGGTATTGTTTTGCGCGGGCTGATCGAAACAAGAAGCACGAAGATAATAATCGTTCAGCTATAACACCCTTTCCGTGCCTAGTTGCCATGCCACCCGAAGAAAGCACGAGGGCTGAAACACTGCCAGGCTGCCCAAGCCTAGACAGGGGAAGTCGAGATGCAAACATCGGGTTCGAACCACGGACCTTCCGGTCAGTAAATCCTCGCTCTCGAATGTGGAACGCAGGACAGCTTTTGTCAACCTCCGACACCTATGGCGCCGACATGACTTCAGTTTGTCTGTCAAGGGCAGAGTTTACACTGCTGCGGTGCGATCCATGCTGCTTTATGGATCAGAGAGGTGGCCTCTACGCGCAGATGACGTACGAAAGCTGTTGGTGTTTGGTCATCGGTGTCTCCGAAGCACCGGTCGACTCTGGTAGGAATATCGGATTAGTAATGCTGAGGTATACCAGATGGTTTTAGGAAGAAGGAACTCTCCCACAATAGATGAGTTATTCACGCTTCATAGGTTACGCTGGTTAGGGTAGGTACTCCGCATGCCAGAGGACAGTCTGTCTCGTAAAGCTCTTTTAGCCCAACCCTGTGCTGGGCGGAAGCGACCGAAAGGTGGACAGTGTATGACCTGGCAACGAAGTACGAGAGCAATAACCAGTTAACTTTCACCAAGGCAACGCGAACGGTCCATCTCGTCAGCTGCTGCTTCCCATTCACTGAAATTCACGGCTCCCTAACATCGTGCCTCACCCATGCCTGGCATCCTTTAGAAAGATGTAGTCAAATGTGGAACCCCTGGTTTAAACACGATGAAGCCACCCTATAAAACGTTCAGCAAAGAGCAATCGAGCTTGTTCCATTCCTTCGTCAGCTCTCCTACCTAGAACCAGTACCTCAGCCTAAAGTCACTCCTTAAGTGCAGAAGCCTCAGTTGCGGCCTCGTTCATACCTTCAGTGTTCCCCACGACGACTCCACCTAATTTTCCACCCTCACTTTAACACCAGTCTCCGTGGCCAAACTTCCAGGAATAGCATATAAGCCAGACCTGTCGTAATTCCCTTTCGTCGACTGTGATTCCTTTTCAAAGTCGAGTCCATACTGAGAGCGTCCACACCTTAAAATGAACCCTAGACTGACCTCTAGCTTCTGTCCCAAATCGAGTCCACTTGTCTGCCCTTACCAATTCCCCACACTCA
>SJOL01006465.1:514130-528054 GCA_004794785.1 Opisthorchis felineus
CTTATCTTCCTGGGATTCAATGGATAGGGGCACGATCACCAAGCCTTCACTCATAAAGTCCCACAGGTTACATTGGATATTGAGTTCGATGGAATCAGTTGAGAAAGTTGCTAAATGGTTGAGAAAGGCAGCACACTGAGCTGTACGTCATACCGTTGCTTAAAGATCGTCAGAGATCGGGCAGAAACGAAGTCCGGGTTGAGAGTTCCAGATTCGGTGGGAAGAAGCTTCTGCGGCAGTTGAGGCGGCTGTGTTGGTGTTCTAGCTTCAGGTTTTGACCAATAGGATTGGGTGTTGACGCCATTCATGGCAGCGAGTGGCAGGGGTGTTTAGAGGTTATAAGGATTTAGAAAATGAGTAGGATGTTTTTTTCGCAACTTCCCATAAGGTACGACGTACAAGGCCACCACACGATCGCCGTCGGATGATTCTAGTGTCCCCCGGTGAGCTTGCTCCGCAATTCTCCGATTTCACTTGAGTCACGGGATCCAGGCTTGAACGATGCACTCCACGTGAGGGTCATAAGTGTAGCGTCGAAAGGACTAATGGCGTGACAGAGAAGTCCCAGTTGCCTGTTCGCACTGTCAGCAGTCTTAAGATACTGAGTTGAGTTGTCCAAACTCCGATGAGTGATAAATCCCAGATACTTCTCCGTGATAACAGTTCAAAAGTGGCGGTGACCAAGGAAGCAACTTTGAAGGGTTCGGCATTTGAGGAGAGTGTGGTGTTTTTCAGCGGTAAAGGCAATTGGGTACCTATAGACCACTGATAGGCTACCAAGAGGTCTTCCCTTAGTAGTCCTGAGTCGACCGATTGTTCTTCCAGATCTTAATGTCATCGGCCACTAATTTGCATGGCAATGACTGGGTGGTAGGCAGATCATTTGTGAAGGCAAAAAATACTAGTGGGCCCAACACTGAACCTTGTTGTACGCAGCAGTGGATGGGCTGGGGTTTGACACTGTTTCACTCGCTCTGACTGTTAACAGTCAGCGAATGATAATTATCATTCGCTAAATTAGTATTCTACTACTGCAGTAGGTGGCCAGTTTAACTAGCAGGACGTCGAAAAAAAATCGTTCAGCTGTAGCACCCTTTCGGTGCCTAACTGCCATGCCACCCAAAGGAAGCACGAGGGCTGAGATACTGCCAGGTTGCCCAAGCCTAGACAGGGGCAGTCGATATGCTGATGTTGGGATCGAACGACAGACCTCCCGGTCCGCAAGCTGGCTCCTTAGGCACTGAGCCCCTTGGGGAACACCTGTAGAAGCGTGGTTGGTGGGTAGTTGGCTGTATCGGACCATCTACCTCGCTTCATATGCTGGTGTGATAACCACTGGCTTCCATTATGTGGTGTAACTATAGTTACACAGCAGTTATAACTGCTGTCCCTGCTCCAGTACCTCGCCAAAAAGGAGCAAAACAGCTTTATTGAGAACAAGCGAGTGCAAAAATCACAGGAGGCATCGCGGTGCCTAAAGCGCAATTTTGACCTTGAATCCAGGTTGTTCGAGGTAGTCGACTCATGCACAAGCCAAACCCAAGCAAATAATTTGCTGGACCGAGTCACGTTATCCACACCCGAAAATGCGACTGCTTAGCCGACGGCTTAGCTGCTTAACGGATGTTTCCACCAATGGCCCCTCGTGGCTTGGTGGCCTAGTGGGATAAGCTTGGGTGCAGCAACGGGCGTGTTCGCGGTTCAAATCCGGGAGATGTCGTCCGCTTCATTTCGGCTTTCCCCGTTGGCAGGTTTTTTCACAGGACACTACTGCTTTTGCCGATTAACTAAGGTGAAAGCAACTTAAAGTTCGGAGTACGAAAAGTGTTGGATATGTGTACATATCCAAGACTGTAGTTAAGTTTGAATCGAGATTTCCGAAAAAACAAACGTCGAGTTCCTGCCAAACTTTTATTGGAAGAAGTGATGTGTGTGGACAGAATCAGGTTGCGTGAAGAAAGGCAGGTTGATGGAGGGTACGTGGATACGTCTTGTGATGTTAAGTTTGCTTATTCATTTTATAGACGTCAAATTGTAAATATTTCACGCGCAGAAGCAGAGACCTGCAATACATTCTTTAAAATGTTTAGCGCTATTTTCTCGTTTGCACTGACAGTCCAGCTTTCCTTGGTTTATACGCTTTAATCATGTAACTCTTTTTTTCTTGGCTTGTGCACAAAAGCAGTTGGAACGCGCGCGCTTACTGGCTTGTGCACAACTAACCAATCAGAGTGCTGGCTTGTGCATGAATTGCTTGCCGTCGTTCGATCGGCGATGGGTGAACACTCATCACCGCCGGTCCTTGCTGAACCGATTGACTGCTCGAGCGTCCAATCGGAAGGTGGGTTTTCTGGGCGGATGCTCGACGGCATCTCTACAGCGATGTTGGCGGAGTTTGAGGACCTCAGTAGGTTTCGGGCATTCTGGGATTATTTTCACGAAACGGACCTTCTTGATAAGTAGGGACCGTGGGTGCTATAAGGTGGCGTGACTAGGTTTTCGGCCGAAGACAGGGTTCTGGGGCTATGTTGTTAATACCCGCGGCGATGTTTTGCCTAAGGGTTCTGATTTTGTGTTCCACCGCCAGTGGAATAAAGACTGTGTGGCTCAGATAAGAGGATGCATGGAGTGCCCGATGCCATGTTGTTGTGCGGTGCAGTGGCTGACACCGGTTTATTAGCTCAATGGTATCTGCCGCCTGCTCCAAAGTGCTCTGTGTGGAGGGGAGGGATGGCCTGCCCTCCCTCAGTGGGCTTTTGATTTGATCCGCTCGCTCCAGAAAACCTCTGGGTGTACGCACTAGACGTAGACGTTTGACGTGAAACAGGGGGCGCCATTCATACGGCTTCCGGGTCTTTCATCGTACTAGGAGTTGCTCTTATAATGCGGGATGAAAAGGCGTGCGGCACGCTAGGCTTCCTTCTAAGTCTGGTTGGGGGGCCGCGGCTTCGCATTGAAACCCACGATGAAAGAAACTGCAATCCTATTTTCATCCTACTCTGCTTTTCGGGACGACGCGGTAGATTCTGCCATATTGGTGCAGGCCACTGTAAGCAAGTCTGGGTGTTTGTCTGCGTTGGCTCGCTTTGCAGCTTAGGTGCGTGAGGTTGGTAACGAACCATAGGAGCAACTAGCGAGCTTATGTCCCGGTGGTACCATGATGTGCGAACAGCAACAAATGCGTCAGCTGAGCTGGGTGGGGATTGTAACAGTTGGTTAGGCCAGGGATTGTAAGGTGGTCATAATCGTCGGCATCATCGACAGCACAACATCACTGTTTAACACTGATGCTCCCCTGCCGTAAAGATGGTTAGATGGAGTGGTCAAGCTAGTTTGGATCCTGAGGCGCTTAGAGCCCTTGTAATGTTTTTAATAATAATGTTTATCCTCAAACGGTGTGGATGACGGGCGGCAACTGGGTTTAGACCAGGGATGGGCCACCTTTTTTAGTTCCTGGCTGGCGGTTTTTCCTACTGGTTTATTCCTATCTACCAATGGGTGGCAACCGCCACTAAAGCTTTCAGCAGTGGTTTAGCCCTGCGTGTCTCACAGAAACATGGTTCAGTCGAGCACTGTGATCCAGGAAGCCGGTGGTTCAGGTATAATGGAACCAGCTGCTGCAACCTGAACATTCTGTTTCACTCAAGGACAGCAGAATCACTGCAGTCGAATGTCGGGGGAGTGACGCGGCAGACTGTGGGCCCCAATGAACGGCTCCACCGCAATGCAGTCAATATGGGATTTCCTGAGATTTCGTTAACGAAACCATAGGATACAAGTTTTCACCGTGCTCACCTGCAATAGGTCTACTGAGAATGGAGTTTTCACGACGATTTCGTCGTCGCTGAGTTTCTATGATGTTGGGTTGGTTGGATATTTACTGGACGTCCCTCCCCCTCCCTGAAAAATTTCGGGCCCCAAGTCGATCTCAAGCCCGGACATAGGATTTCCCCTACCTGGCATATTGGAGTATTGTTTTTACATTTTGGTCTATTATATATTACCAAGCCCGTCATGCGCAACACTACCAACAGCCGTTTGCTGTACTTTGACCGGGACCGAATGGCGAACTAGCTTCCGGCTTCCTGCTCGTATGTACACCTACTAAACCTGCTTATAACCAACCCCCCAGTGCACGAGAACTCGGCTCACTCACAAGTCGAACCCAAGCAATCGATTAGTTCAGAAATCATCACGTCACAAAGACAACAGACAGCGTCACGCGACCACGTGGGACTGGCAACAAATTGGTTACTCGCACTTTAAAGTGAGACTCAGCGGATCCACTAAAATACTGATCAATGGCTGTCCGTGGCTTGTTGTTCCATTGGCATGAGAATATAACTTAGGCGACAGCACGCGTGAACCTCGGTTTGGATCCGGGGTCCGTTTCTCTTCCCCTTCCCACCCTGGCAACACAACTCGGTTATTATTCGGTTATATGGCGGTTAAAGTGGGTTATTCAACGGCCAGTTGACGGTGTAGCTCTCACCCAGTCATCATGAAGTGTTATTGCCACACTTGTTCACATAAGTGTTTCTTATCATATAAAGTGTTGGCATAAAACAAAAATGCATTATTCCAATTGATTTTCAGAAACCCGTCCTAAGATTTTTTTGTTTATCTGCATCAGTGTTTAAGTAAATGGCCTTAGCCGCCAATCCCATTTCCTGGATCGCCGCTGACTTACGTTGCCGCTGTCTGCGCGTGTTTGCGAATTTCTATCTGGAGGAATGGTAGGTCATGACTGCTGAAATATGAATGACGACTGTAGACTTCCAAACGTGGTTTAGTCATTTCCAGATGGACATTTAACCGCAAACTGAAGCGTGTTAGATTATTAGTCTTGGAACAATTACCCAGTTCAATGAACGCACGCGACTTTCACCTTGCAAAACCCGTGATTGATCCATCGGCACACAGTAAAAAATGCCTCCAGTTGACTAATGTTCTAAGTAGATGAACAACAAATTGAGGCAAAAAAATGAAGAGGAGAGTATTTTCCAGCCTAGTTTAGTGGACATTTTCCGAGACTGGATGATTTCGACCAATCTCCCTTTCAGTATCGTGAATCGCCTGCTTGTATCACTGCAGCACAAGCTGACAGTGATGGGAACGCCCCGATCATGTCCAACTAAGGAAGTCCCCCAGGGGAGTAAATCCACCTGGGTACTGGGGAACGGGCTTCGCCAGGTTTGGCCGACTTACTTGCCACCGCGAACTCATATTATCTATTTACGTATGGATGTAGATAGAATGAAGCTGCACAATAACGGTACCGCCGTAATCTGACCGATATTGTCACGTGTTGTGCGGCCTTCGAAAAGCCTTGTATTTCTTGTCGGTCTTTATGGAGGAGTACGTAAACCCGAGGACGTTTGTACATACCTACATGACGTAGTGCAAGAACTTGAAGAGCTCTTGCGCCTGGGGTTGTCGTTAATGGCTTGCATCATCGTGCCATCTTGGATGCAATTATTTGTGAAAAACCGGCACGCTCCTTCGTCACACGAATGAGAGGTCACGATTTTTACTAGGGCTGTGATAAGTGCTGCATAAAGGGGCATTACTTCCAAACGAAGATAATGTTTCCATGTGCGCAGCATGCTTTACAAACTGACAACAGTATCCGTCGCGAAACTTGTAACAATCCGTCTCCATTGTTCACGTTACCTATTGACTTCGTTCACTGCTTTCCTATAGATTATATGCACGCTGTATGTCTCGGTGTTGTGCGCTGATTAGTTTCCATGTTCGCTAACGGTGATCGACCAGTACGCATCGGGCTTGCTGGCTTGAACAGGGTAGTTCACATGATTCGGAATATACGTGCCCATATGCCTGTATAAATTCCGCGTAAGTGCCGGGAAATTACACTGTACAAACAGTGGAAAGCAACAGAGTTTCGTCAGCTGCTATTTTACATGGGTCCGATTGTTTTTAAGGGCATTCTTCCATATGAACGTCATCAAAATTTTATAGATTTATTTATATCTATGTATTTGCTTTCCCATCGTCGCTATTCTTTTTCCCAGCTTGATTTTTCACGACAATTATTGGTGGTATTTGTTGACAAGTTCCAGAAACTGTATGGGTTGCAGGAGACGGTGTACAAAGTCCATTGTCTACAGCAATTGCCGGACAACGTCTCGTCTCACGGGCCTTTGGACAATTTTTCAGCATTCCCTTATCAGGCTTACATGTTCACACTTAAGTGCCCGGAACAAAGTCCCACATGCTTTGCTCGGCGGATTTATAAACGCCTGGAGGACTCTGGACCGTATCCCACGAACGCCTCGAGTAACCATGCCGATTGCGATGTGGGATTCCCCTTGAAATATGTCACTGAACAAAAAGCGTTTCTTTTACTTTTGCAAAGTTGCCCTATCTACCAGTCCACCTCATAACGTCGTACTGATGGATGATTTCCCGTGCATTGTGACAGGGGTGGAATATCCGAACGCGGCCGGCTGCATAATAACGTATGTTCCATTTCTTTCACCCGTTGTACCACTGTTCATCCATCCATTCAATTCTCTTTTGCTAAATATTTTTACGGTTAGCAAGTTGTTCACATTTGTAAGTAGCTGTCCCCTCTCTTTTGTGCAATGTAAGTGCACTTGGACGAGTTAACCAGTAGTAACCGACGTGATACATCGAATGCTTATACGTATGTTTTGTCATTTTTTTTACGTTGAAATGTGGTTTAATGACAGTCATTTAACCGCCCAATAACCGGAAAACATGGTTAGTTGACGGTAATATAACCGTCCAGTAACCGGAAAACACGGTTATATGGCAGTTATGATAGTGCAACCAACCACCTGTTAACCTAAAAGTTGGCTGCTAGACGGTTATACAACCATCATATAGCCGAAAACTCGGTTATTTTTGACTGCGTGTGCCACTAGGGCACCTTCTTCCCCATGATTACATGGATAAACAACGTGTTTGTGATAGTTGTTTTTTTCAGATTCGTGACCCTTACGACTGGTATTTTGAGGACGACAGTAATAAACAGATTACAAAGGAATAACAGGGATAACATTGTTCATGGGGCATATCACACTACAAGACAGCGTCAGCTGTTACAACGTCTGACCTTGAAAATTTAGTTCCGCATGTGTTGTGTTTTAGATTCGGTAGGTCCGCATATCAGTAAGAATCCAAAATCCTATAGGCCCAGTTCAGTAGGTCGTTGACACTGATGAAGCATTTGTGGAGCGTACTGGAAAGTGGAAGAGCACGGAAAAGAGCGTTACCACTTTTGGTGGTGGTCCCTAGGGGTTTCAATGATAACTAGGCTTGTGGGATCACTTAAAGATCAGGGCGTTCTATAGAAATGGGTGGAAAGTGAGGCACGTGCAGGTGGTTACGGGATAAGTTTTGGAAGAAGGCGGTCGATGCCGCGCTTTGGGGTAATGAGTAGGCAACCTCAATCATCCAATCCGACAGTTTATTCCACATGAAACAATTATGGAGGGCAAAATTTTCTCCCAGGTCGAATGGTTTACCTGCTTGCAGAGTTTAGGAGTGTATCCTCGGAAGTTAGTGTCGCCGGCGGTAGTGAAAAAATGCTCGTGAGTCCCAGGTCAAAAGAGGTCAGTGAAACCCACGTCCATATGGGGGAGCAGATTTAGCCACATGAGTGGCTCAGGCTAGGCAATTTGCATTGTATATTTTCGGACCCGTAAACGCTGTTTTAGCCAGTGAAGCCATACAACAGTGCAACATTCTAACGTGGTGCGGAAGTAAGTGGAATCTAACGTAGTGAGCTCAGAATCATCTGGGTCGACCAATCTCATCACACTTGGGGAAAGCGGAGACCTATTAGTGCACAAGTTATGATAGCCGCAATATATCTCAAGATATATGCGCTGCTAACAGTTTTTAATATGGTAGATAGTAGTCTATAGCTACTAGTTGCACCCCGATAAAATAAATACCATGCAAACAGTGGAACAAGTTAAAAGGTGTCTTATCGTTTGTGGATCACTCGTGAGAGTTCCTGGGTGAGAGTCCGGGCGGCGGAAGCGTGTGTTCTCCGCAATATAGCCGCTATACCTGTTCCGTAACTGTCCGTGGACTTGTGGAGTTTGGTTGACCTCCTGCCCCCTTCGCGCGAATATGTGTGCTTTCGTGCCCAGTTGCGTGCCTATTTATTGTGTGCAGTGTGAAGCGAGAGGTGTCCATTCGTGTTTGATAATTTCAAGAACATGAATACAACTTGACCTGATGTGGTTTAGGTTCGTATGCCTAGCGCATGAGGCAGGTGGTAGTCGCGTAAGCAAAAATGGGTGGGAAATTGAAGTGTATCGTGTTGTCGGCTAAGTTTGCGAGCGGTAAAGGATTTTGTCACGTGATTTGTGCGTTTGCGAAGCAAAAGAGTCGCGTGATCTAGTGAGCATGTCTGTAGCAAGCCGAACCACCAGGTTCTTCTAATGGGCAACCATGGGGTTTGGGACGGTGCCTTTTTTACGGGCAAGATGAAATATAGTGGTGTAATGCAAGTGGTCGAATGAAAGCTCTCTGGAGCCTTGTGAGAAGAGTTTTCTCTGGTGCAATGGTCACGGGCATCGATGGCCTGTTGTTGTACAGTGCCAGGATCGCTGCTTATCAGCGTGGAGTAGCTTTCTACAGCTAGGTGGAAGAAGGACACAAAGCGAATTACGGGAGACTAGAAATAGCGCGGGCGGCAGCACCCTTCCTTGTGAAGCTTCGCCGTAGGTGCGAAAATGTGACAGTGGTGACGCTACAACATGTACTTGGGAGGATGGATTAACAGGAAAGCCGAAAAAGTTACCAATATAGTGTGTGCTCCCACAGGCAGACTGAGGGCTTCTTGGAAGGATTTTGATGAATGCATTGGAGAAGTCAAAGGAGGTGCGCTTAGTGCAATTACTCCTCTCAACATCCAGGGTGATGTCGAAGAACAAGGGGACTAAGTTTATATGGAAGGCCAGGCAGAGGAGGAACATGTGAAGAGCCGGGTGATTTTTTGGTGGATAGGTAGGCGAGCAGGAACTTGTTCACAATTGTTTATATTAATGTGCACCCTATGTGTTTTCCTTTTTTTCTGATGATACATACAGTGAGCTTCTTCCTTTTTTCTGGGGACGGAGTGTACCTCGGGATTGGGTGTTTCCCTGCTTCGAAGGTGTGAACAGATGTTCCGTCCTTCCAGTCATCTGAACGGGACTAACCTGTTCACTGATCACAGGTAGCCTCCATGTAGGTGCATTCACCACCGCCGTATGTAAACACTGGGTAACTGTTACGTAAAGCCGATGCAGATGGCGCAAGTTTCCAGGAGTGGAGAGCAAGGTGGCTCGTGCTCACTGGTTGAAAAGATAGTAGGCTCATCTATCACGCCAGGTTGGCGAGTGCGATAGACGTACAGTGGCGATGAGGGCATGCATCTTTGTGAATGTTCCCCAGTAGCTGATATGGGCAACTAGTTAGGGGATAATGCTGCGTTTTCAGGTATCTGCATGCGAATTACCAAATCCCGGCCAGGGATCTTTCTCACTGTAAACCATCACGTCACTAGGCTGAATTACGTCATAAAGCTCAACGATATTGCGGGAAAACAAGGCCAATCCTTGCGTATCATCACGATAACCATAAGCGTTTTCGTTTACCTCGACTACATACTGTGAGTGCCAGGCCGTATCTATGTTCGACGCTGCTTGAAACATCATCTCTGCATGATGGCCTGATGCAACGCCTAACGGCGGTCTTTCATACTGCTAACTGTACGTGTTCTCGCGTGCCCTGACAACTTATAGTGACTGTTACGCTCGTACCTATGCGCGCGACTGGTCATGAGGCCTCAGATACGCATGACAACTGTTACGTGTCTGAACGTGTACGATCAACGACTATACGCGACTTGAGAACGAGCGCACAATCCCCAGCTATGACGCGAGCTCAACCACTCCTAGCGCAGAGAGAAGACCAGACCTTCGGAGGAGAGCTTTTACCGCCTCAATCAAAGGCGAAGTACAGCAGGATCACCGTCGAATATATATATATATTGAGTGACCTTGGGGAACAGTAAATTCGTTGGCGCACACAGAGTCCAACTGGCCAATAGAAAAGAAGCGCGGTCTTTTTGGATTAGGGCGCAACATGGCGAGAAGAGCGCGACATCTAAAAGTTCAAAGTTCCAGAAAGTAAAATTGGCAATAACTCGGAAATTAAACGGTTTTTGAGAATACTGATTTCCCCAACAATGGCCTAATTCAACGGCCAAATACAGTCCCCTATATTCATACATGTTCTTGGTGTCGCTTACCTTGTCTGTCCACAATAACTGCCAGGCCCGTACTTGTGCGCGCCTCTTGTTATAAGGCCCAAGCTATACATGATGCAGTAATCCAACGGCTAACGACGGCCATTTATCCGCGTACATGTCGTCAGTCTACCAAACTCACTCTTGAAAAATACACAACCACCCTTGACGACTTATGTTTCTGTCTATTGGTTGAATCACTACATATGTGATGTGCAGTCAATCGAGTTCTCGTTTTCAGGAAGCCGCTGTCATTCGACAGGGTTTCTGGAAGGAGGAATGTATAACCAATTACAACTCTTCCACACCTCATGCAATATCACTGAAAAGTATTAATTAACTGAAGCTGTAGAGGCTAACTCACCAAGTGCTTAATAAATCCCGTTGTACACAAAGCCCGATCGGTGTCTACGCTGAACGTGCAATCTTACTGTTGTGGAGGATAACTTACTACCTGGCAATAATGGGCGATCCGTGTGTGCACTGATGAGGTGATGGCAAAATTCGGTGGCGATATGCATTATTGGACGCAGAGAAATTAAGGCTAAAGGGATGCGTATACAAAATGGTCATAAGATCAAGTAGTAAAGAATTGAGCTCTAGGATTCAGGGACGTGATGCGTCTTCCAAAGTGCACCCATGGATGCAGCTGTAGCAACGAACTAGTGAGTGGGTGGGTGCGTGGTGTCAAATCTATTCCTTCAGAGCACTAAATCGTAACCTAACTTTACATCTGCTTTCCGGTACTGATACCATGTAACTTCATAATATTGACAGCCTCATCGTCCTCACCATAATTTGTAACCATCACATACCCAACCGCAGTGGGAGGCACACCAACTAGGAGTTCCTTTCTGGGAAACCGATCAGCTCCTGAGCTTCCACATCTCAGACTCACAACATGTTGAAAGTCGCTTGCTAGATAAGGCTCCTAGGAGGCTCTATTCCATGCCTATCATATAGGTTTGGGCCTCAGGCAACCGTCGTTTAGCCCAAGCATTGCATCCTGTCTTCACTTTCACAATCGTGTATAGAATATCCGAGTAGATGAGTTGCTAAGACAACCGCTCCTGTGAAGTTCTAACTATCTCTGATAAGGATGATTGTTGTGGACCACAGTTTTCCCAATGCCTTCTTGAAACAGTAGGCCCAAGTCTGGATAGCCGCCTGATAGTCTGGTGCCCTCAGCCAAACCAGAAAGTCAAAAAACATGCAGATCAGGCGTGTTGTTTGCAGCCTAAAACGTGCTGTTTAAAAAGTTCGCGTGGGAAGCTCTAGGTGGGCCAAAAAATGATACCAAAAATAGAACTCATCTGTCGAGAACAGTTAAAGAACAACCAGCTAAATCTGTCCCGACGAAAATGGGTATTCCATTGGTAGTTGCGGCGTACAGTTACATTTGGAGCTGGTTCTCCTAATACCTCCTCTATGCGGTTGAGTAGTATAAGTTTTCGCCTCGGGTTAACTTGAACCTTTATCACAGAAATCCTGCGTGTCGTTTGTGATTGTTGGTACACAAGCGCCTATGGTAGCTCCTCCGCAACCTGGGTATCCGTTGTCTTTCCAATCCATATGTTCTATCGGAATGCCCAGATGCAACGTATTCAATATCTGAGTGGGTTGTGAATAAGCTCCATTCAACTGATTTGCATAACGAACCCACGTTTTGGAGACCATGTCAACATCAAAAATGATTTTTCGATTCGCCGAGTAATTTTTCAATGACGCCAGGATACGCGATTAAAAAGATAGTCATCTACAAACACACCCCGTCTGATGTCAAAATGTCGCCACTTTGCATCATGCTTGCAATTATATGAGGACTCAGTTATCTGATTTGATGATACCAGCTCTTTTGGATGCTTCAAAATATCAAAGGTGCATAAAGGAGTGCGGTAGAGTGGTGTCAACTCTCATTTTAACTGCATGCCCCGTCTCCAAAGGCATTCCCTACCATATGCTGAGCCTCATACTCCACCTTCTGCGATGGAGGAAAGGAAAACTAAAACGGAAGCAACTTTTGTCGGACACGTGTGCCGCTGGCCTGAACTTGCTTCAGTGAATCCAAAACATCGTCACCAGAAGCGCTAAAGTTGCTACTTACTAAAAACAGGCGGTATAACACTTCCAAAGCAACTCATTTTGCAATGCCAACACGCATCATTTAGGTCGTTACTGCGCCATTCTGTGGTCACCTAATCATCCAAACACGCAAAACAACCAGACATTTCAGGTTTTTCTCCCATCTGTTATCCTTGCACGCTCAGAGCTACATTAATTACGCACAATTTAGCTAATGCACGTCCCACCACGTTCCCACACTCGCATGCATTCATCTGGTCCGCATTCCTATTATCTTCACCTGAATATAGATTACGGGATTTGAAATCGGGTAGTTTTGCCCACTGCAGTATTTAGAAATTATGACCACCCTTGGCTGTTCGCTATTTCGGGCTCAGCTGTAAAATGTCAACGGTAACCTGAAAAAGCGTGTGTACCACTCAGACATGCTGGAACAGGCCAGACAGACGGTGTCATGGCAGGCTAAGTGGCCCATGTGGGAAAATGAGACGCATACGTCGTATCACTGTGACCGAAAAGAAATCCTGGAGGGTGGCGGCTACGTTCCGTGCGTTGTTCGCATGCGTCTTCCCTTGTTTTGGGAAACTTGGAGCCGCGACCTCCAAGGCTGCATTGCCATTGTGTTGGAACCTACAAGGTGAGTCATATCCACGTTGAATAATTTGTGGTTCCCTGTGCAAACACCCAAGCACTCCCAGATGGCTTACGCCTGTGCTAATAAATGCACTTGCCCCCTTACCAGGCGATATGCTTCCTAATAACCATTTATTCTCCTTGTTCAGAGACCAAACTGTTCCAAGCAATAAGAAATATTGATCATAGACGATTTCATTGGTTGCTTCCCCTCCACCAAAGGTGATTGTCCAGTGACAGCCTACCGCAGCATGGGATAACCCATACACTTTTACCCGAGCCAACGCCGACAGCCTTCGATGGCTTGTGTAGACGACCCAACCAGGTAGCGGATAATTTGCAGGTGCTTTAACCCAGGAAGGCCAGGACAGCCATTAAGCTGTGGATTGCTCAGGCGCAAATGCTGCTTCGCAAAGGCTTGAAGCCTGTTACTGGCGACTTGCCGTCGGTGGTTGGGGATTCGGTGCCCCAACCCAGATGGCGTTCCAGGGACACAGGATTGGGGGTTTTGGCTGCTTTGTGACCCGCCGACCAGCAGCAACGACCGTTGGTGTGCAATGGATCGCGTACCATATAACGTTGGCTGTTCACGGATTCACGGATTGATACACAGGATCGAGAATTTTGCCCAAGATTCCCGGGTCGATTTTGTTCTTGACGTTCAGCGGCTGCCGTACACCTGAAAGGCAAGCAAAAAAAGGGTGTAGCACTGCTCTTTAAGCTCTCAGCGCGGGGCAGTAGGCTTGCCAGCACGAGGACTCGCATAAAAGTGTCCAATAGTGCCTTGAACCGGGTTCTAGAAGGAGCTTGGACAACTGTCAGAGGAAGGTTATTCCACGCAGCTACTGCACGAAATGAGAAAACACTTTGCCTAATAAAAGTGTGTGCTCTGAGCTTGAAAATCTTACCATGTCC
>SJOL01006465.1:529065-539420 GCA_004794785.1 Opisthorchis felineus
AGTCGATCACCAGTTTTGTAGATTGGTGTGACAATCGCTTCCTTCCAAACAGAGGGAGGGTGGCCTTCGTCAAGCGACTGACGAAACACCAGGTAGAAATGATTTGCCAGTGTGTACGACGTTTCCTTCAGGATTCTTGGATGGACTTCGTCGGGCCCCAATGTGCAGAACGGGTTGAATTTGTGCAAGAGTTAACGAACGTCCTCCACCGTGAAGGCCAAATCGGTTAGAGGCCGTTCGTAGTTACGTCTTAACAAGGCTGGATGCGACCAGAACGATGGGGCTGAATATGGGCCTGCACAGTGTTCTTCGTAGACTTCAGATATCACCATTGGGTCACTCGTGGGTTTCCCGTTCCTGTCCCTTTCTAGGAGAACGCGATGGCTTGTTTCTGCGGCAATGTCTCACGTATTTAAACAGCACATCTGTTTCCCCAAGCGAGGTCCAGAATGGTGGCTTGTTTTCGTACGTTTTATTGGCGGATTTCTTGTTTACAGCGGTGCCGCATTTTGCGAAATGCCAGCTCGTATTCTGTCTCCTGTAGTCAACTTTTTACAAAATATTTTAGACCTCTTTTCCAGTAGACGCCGAATTCTTTTCAGTAGATTGCGGCTCATCCGGCTGCGTGCTGGTTTTTTTGGGACGAACATCGCGTCAGCCTCGTGAACTTTCTGGACAATGGTCCTGTATAAGTCTTCTGCTGAGGCTGGTCGCATTTTAACGTGTTCGAGAACGATGCGCATTCCTGAGAAGTCTGCACGGCAGAAGTTTCGAATCCACGTTTGAGGTTCGGGATTTCTGGCCCAGTAGCAGTGAAATCAGAAATCAGAACACAGTGGTCACTATGTCCCAGTAGAGCGTTAATTGTCACCTGATCAACGAAGTGTCTTTCGCTGGTGATGGCCAAATCCAAGAGGGATGGTTGTGGGCCTGCGCGGAATCTGGTGGGTGCAACGACATGTTGAGTCCAAGCGCTCTGTTGAACGACTTTGGTCAGCGCCGCTGAAAAAGGTCCACTTGTTTCGACGCGCTGGAGCTCCATCCAAGAGGCCTTTGGAACGTTGAACTCACCTACCAGCAAGAGATGAGTGAAGTGGTAGCTGGAGGAGATTTGCTAAGGTCATCTTCCGGGGGACTCGAGGGGCAACGGTAGACCACACCGAGAAGAAGATGATCGGACCCGCGCAGCTGTATTTGAATCCACAGTGCATCGCGAAAACATGCAGGGGTAATATCGGAGAGGACAATCGGGATGGGCAGGGCCGCATCTAGGTACAAAGCAACCCCACCAGCCCTCCCTCGTCTTGAGTCAGCTGGAAAAATGGAGTAGCCGTCTATCGAGATCTCCGCGTCAGAGACATCTGGTGTGAGCCAGGTCTCAGTGAGTGCGACTATGGACGGCTGTTCAAGGTAAACTGACTGTTTAATATCGCAAAGTTTGTTGAAAAGGCTGAGGCAGTTAGTGGACAAGCATTTCAACACTGTCTCTGCTGCCTCCGAAGGTGAGGAGCCGAGAGGTGTGTAACCAGAGAGGATAGCAGACTTAATAGTTGTACGTCGGGTTTGAGTCCAAGGCTTCGAAGGGGCCTCTGCGGCATACTGGTTTGCTTCCCGTCTTGGTGGTTTCGAGGGCTGCTTTTCATGTGCAGGGTTTGTTTCGCCACGTGGGAGCCCGATTTGCGCGGGCCTGTTATCTTTGGGGGACGGAGTTTTTCCCCCGTGGGCGAAAATTTCGGCGGCTGCTAATTGTAACTCTTTCAATACCGCCTTTTGGACGACCAGGTTTGCTGTCGTTTAAGGACCTGGGGCAAACTTGCGTCTGTTTGGTTTTTTGGGCATTGGTGCGCGGTTTGATCGGAAAGGTGTCTCTGTGGGGCACTGAACGCTGGGTTGCAGCACCGAGAGGTAGTTCTTTTGGTGGCGCTCCCATGAGGCTCGTTTTCGCAGAGAACTGCACCTTGAAGCCAGCCAGCAGCTTTCTGATTTGGCGAATCTTATGCGGCTTGCTTGGCTGCAGTCGCCTTTCTTTCGCGTTTGTGCGAACCCCCGAGTTGCCCGCGATCAGCGTCGCCAACTGGGTGTACGAGGGACTATCCGGCTCGTTGTGGTCAGGCTTATGGCTTTGGCTGTCGGGGTTCTGGGCGACGACTGAGTCCACAGTCGAAGAGATCACTTTCGACGGAGTGGAGCTGGAGATTGGCAGCTTCACATTCTCAGTGGTTTTAGGGTTCTTGCAGCATTCCCCGATGTCGAGGTCAACGCATGTGGTTGATCTGTCGGTAGGCTTCGCCGCTTGTCTCCGCACGTCTGACCCAGTCCAGCTCAGAAGTTGTGGTTTGGGTGTGGGGATCACTGCTGATCCTTCATTGTCTGGTACGGAAAGAAGCGCTGATAGCTCTACGTACTTTGGGCACTGCGTCCTCGTGAGGCTTGCCTCCTCCAGAGCATCGCTGCCTTGGATAGCCAAGGGGTCTGCGGTGGTTGAGTAGAAGCTGCAATCCGGAGTCGCGGCCGGTTGTGTCGGCGTGCTTTCCGGAGCTATAGGGGCTATAACTACTAACGGTTTCGCCACAAGTTTGGGGTCGGCCGAACTGGCGCCAAGCGGAAACCTTTTTCGCACCTCTCCCCTGGAACTGCTGTGGCCCAGCTTTCGAGCCTCTAGAGGGCGATCCTCTGATATACGCCTAATTGTTGGGTAGGTCTTTTGAATGCTGGTAGCCCGCTCCAAGATTTTATGTACGGCAGATGGGGAGGAAAGGGTGACCAGAAGCCCAAGTGTTCGTTTGCTTCCCTTCTGACGTAGCCAATCTGCGTGAAGCAATTCGTGGTCGGGCTTCGTGATGACACTACCAAGGAACGACTTTGTCTGCTTCATTGGCGTGATATTTCTGGAGAACGACCCCCAGATGATCAGCCTGCTCTCCCTTACGCGTCTGTCCACTAGAGACGCCGTGGCGGTCTTTATTGCCGCATCAGAGAGTTGGATGACTTTCTTCGCAGCCAGCGGTCCCGGGATGGATAGCGCAAGGTACTCGTTCAGCGAAGAAAGTTCTTCATCAACTTTCGTCCATGTCGCTGTATTCTTTGCGTTTGCATCCTCCTGAGCTTTGGAAAAAAGCTCCACTTTCGCCTCGAGTGTCCCGATTAAAGCGAAACAGTCACACTGGCCTATTCGATTTTGCGGTACAGATCTGGTTCCGTTTTAGGTGGCCGTCTACTTAGTTGTGGAATGCATTGCCCCCCTAAGGTAAAGGCAGCTGGCGCAGACAAACGGGTCAGGAGGGTGGGCCAGGTGGCTTACCGGGTCGTCCTGTAAACCCGTGCATTTAAAGTGCCACCAAGCCTTGCAGGAGTGGCATTGCATACCACGTCTTACATTTGACGGACGCCCATTTGGTCCACATCTGTTGTGGTCCATCGATGGCTGTGGAGAGCAGCTTGTATTGATTTGGGTCAACATTCAGACTGGATGCAAAATGGGCACCGAGTGCGAAGTAACAGACTTTATCACGTAAATGTTATGTTAGAGTGAAAAAATTCAACAAATGACACGTGTGAACTCTGTAAGCAGATTGAACAGTGAAAGAATTCTTTCGAAAAATAGCACAAGGAAAAAACGAAACCGATTTTGAACGTACCGTGCTTCAGTTTTGTGATAGTGAACCTTGCCCGCTGTGCTGTGATGATCCTCAGGCTTCTCCACAAGGTGAGTGCGCACATGAATAATTTGATTTTTTTTGTCCGCTATGATCAACGTGGATTACTTGGTTACTTAATCATCGTGGACCCCTATCCCCATGGCAGTCGTCTGCGTTAGCCAGGTTTGTTCAGTAGTAACTTTGATCGACGACATGGTTGTCCTGGCATGTTTTGTCTGTTGCGGTGGAGAACTCGGCCACAGTTTAGCGCAAAACGTGACCCACGTGCATAGGTCATCATCATTTGCAACCCTCACATTCTTTGAACCTCGCACGACTTATCCGAAAATAATAAATGTGTCTGCCGCGACGGTGAGTGGGAATGGGAATTATCGAGTTCCAAGGACATAGAATTGGGTATTCGTCCGGTCAAGCAGGAGTACATAGAAATAAATAATAATAGTAGTAAAACTGCCACATATTTTGCGTCCACAAGCACGATGTATACTCTAGAAATCTCAGTGAATTATTTCAAATTAAGAACTGCCTATAAATTTCGTTCATTGTAAGCGATTCACGTTTTACTGCAATTCACGATATCTTATTTCATTTCATTTCATTGTCCCAATCGGTGATGTTTGATGGCCTTGAAGACTTGCCCACTTTAGCAAATCCTGCATGTAGATACTTTGCAGAAAAACTCACTAGACATAGAAATTTCCTCACTATAAGGTAACCCTGGAAACCTCGCAGTTTCCGACAAATCAATTCCATTTTGTGAACACCGAGCGGTTCAAGTGCAGAATGATTCAACAGTTCAACATGCACAAATTGAAGAGAGGTGGAAGGCAAAAACAAGCGGAGAAACAGTCCAGGATGATTTATCCCAGGAAATCTCATTGTACCTCGTATGGATTGTGTACAGTTTGACTTTTTCAAGTGCTCACGTTAACTTAACATTGCAAGGCATGTCCAACCACCAAAAGATGCTTTTCATTCACGTCTTTTCCTTCACCTAACATTTTTACGACTACCTATATCAGTTCCTTTAATATGGGATTAGCGGGAAGTCGACAATTTTTATTTCGGATGTTTGGAAATAATTTTAACCGCATGTTCAAGACATTTCAACTGATTTCAGTTTAGTTAATCATATTTTTGTGCCGTCGATGACTGTCGGCAATCCTGATAGTGTCTTATGAAGAAACGTGCCACAGTAAGGATATCACTTCTACGAAATAGTATCGATATTATTTCTGGCGTTATACAAGTCAACCGTACGACGTGGTGTGGAATGCCACACCTGCAAGGCCTGGTGGCAATTCAAATGTACGGGTTCACGGGACGACCAGATAAGCCAGCTACTAAATCTCCTGGCCCGTTTGTCTGCGCTAGCCGCCTCTATCTTAAGGAGGCTATGCATTCTGTAACTAAAAAGAGAGCTAACAAAAACGAAGCCAAGTCGCCACTGCTGAATCGGAAAGACCAGTGCGAATGTGCCGTTTTAATTAAGATACTCGATGCAAAACTGGTGCTTCTTTCTAAAGCTCTCGAGCAAGCAAACGCAAAGAACCAAGCACCCTGGATGAAAGTCGATAATGAACTTTTCTCCTTGAACGAATACCTAAGGCTATCCACCCCGAGCTGCAAAGAAAGCCGTCTAGCTCTCCGATGCGGCAATCAAAACCGCCAAGGCATCTTTAGTGGACAGGCGCATGAGAGAGAACAGGCTGAGCATCTGGGGGTCGTTCTTCAGAAAAATCACGCCAACGAAACTGGCACAGTCACTTCTTGGCGGTGTTCACACAAAGCTTGAACACGGATCGCTTCACGCAGATTGGTTACGCGGAAAGGGAAGCAAGCGAAACTTTGAGCTTCTAGTCACTCTTACCTCACATCTGCTGCACGGAAAATCCTGGAGCGGGCTGTTAGCATTCAGAAGGCTTACAAAACAATCAGGCGTATATCTGAGGATCGCCCTCTAGAGGCACCAAAGGTGGGTCACAGAAGTCCTAGAAGGGAGGCGCGAAACAGACGTCCGCTTGGCTCTAGTTCAGCCGACCCTAGACTTATGGCCAAACCGATAATGGTATAGCCCTTTGTGCTCTTGAATGCACGCCAATGCGTCCGACCGCGAATCCGGATTGCAGCTTCTACTCAAACACCACAGATCCCTCGACTACCAAAGGCAGCGATAATCGGGAGTAGGCAAGCCTCGCGCGGACGCATCGTCCAAAGTATCGAGAGCTTTCAGCGCTTCTCTCTGTATCAGACGATAAAGGCGCAGCAGCCAACTCCATACCCAAGTCACAGCTTTTGAGCTGGATTGGGTCAGATGTGAGGAGACAAGCTGCGAAGCATGCCGACAAATCAACCACAAGCGTTGACTCGACATCGGGGAACGCTGCGAGAACCCTACAGCCACTGAGAATGTGAAACCACCTATCCCCAAATCCACTCCGTCCAACGTTGTCTCTCCCACTGTAGACACGGTCGTCGCTCATCGACAGCCGAGGCCACAAGCCCGACAATAACGAACCGGAAAATCCTTCGTACACCCAGTTGGCCAAGGTGATTGCGGGCGACTCTGGAGTCCATACGAGCACGAAAAAAAGCGACCGCAATCAAACAAACCACATATTTTTGGAAACAAAAGTTGCCATATATCTACAAGTCAGATCCCCAATCTTCATCTCCATTTTTGCTTTTTTTGACCCTAGCCATTTACTCGACCGCCCAAGGCCACTCATGGCCAGCAACGGTTTTCCGTTTTAGTTCAGGTCAGGCGGTTCATCTTTGAGCTGGTCGTACCTCACGCTCACTGCCCTCGTGTTTTCTCCGTTCCTACATCTGTGGTGACTTTTCACGTAATAAACATGCCCGTTGTGTTGTTGTCTGCCGCGATCTGGTTGTAACGACTCGATCATGCCTCTATCAGCATGCTCTCTACATATCGGGAAATGAAACCTAGTATTATTATTATATCATATTATGCCCACCGGTTATGAAGCTGTCCCTTTTCTACGCAGTCCCCTGTACTCACAACCCTTCAGTCACACTTTTACTTTGACTGAAATATTATGATCATGCCTGAAGGTATTCCACCCACCAGTTGGGCATAAACATTATTATTATTTTTAATATTATTATTATAATAAACTTCTTCAAATCGGAAAGCTGTTGGCTAGCTTCAAGGTGCGTACCAAAAGGAATACATCTTGGTGCTTTAACCCAACGCACAAGGCCTCACCGAGACACCTTATCGATCACGATCGATCGACGTACAGCTATTAAATGTGCTGACCTCTCTGGCAGCTCATCCTCCGCTTCCAGCTTCGGAGGCAGCATCCACAGTATTGAAATGCTTGTCCACAAACTGCCTCAGCCTCTTCAACAAACTTTGCGATATTAGACAGTCAGC
Organism: Opisthorchis felineus; assembly: GCA_004794785.1. Taxonomy (NCBI): domain Eukaryota; kingdom Metazoa; phylum Platyhelminthes; class Trematoda; order Opisthorchiida; family Opisthorchiidae; genus Opisthorchis; species Opisthorchis felineus. The sequence continues at coordinate 536,125 of SJOL01006465.1, forward strand.
TTGCCCTGAACAGCCGTCCATAATCGCACTTGAAGAAACCTGGCTCACACCAGATGTATCTGACGTGGAGATCTCGACAGACCGCTACTCTGTTTTTTGAGCTGACTCAAAACACGGGAGGGCTGATGGGGTTGCTTTATATTTACATGCAACCATGCCCACCCGTACTGTCCTCTTCTATACCACTTCAGCACCTTTTTGCTATACACTGTGGATCCACATACCGCTAGTCAGGACCGATTCTCTTCTTCTCGGCGTGGTCCACCGTTGCCCCTTGAATCCTCCGGAAGATGACCAATTCCTCGTACAAACCCTTGAGCAACTCTCCTTCAGCTACCACTATCTGGTAGGTGAGTCCAACACCCCAAATCTTCCTGGGTGGAGCTCCAACGCGTCGGGTCTAGTGGACGTTTTGCAGTGGCGCTAACCAACGTCGTTCAACAGAGCGCTTGGACTCAACAAGTCGCACCCACCAGATATCACGCAGACCAACTACCATCCCTCTTGGATTTGGTCACGAGGCTGACGCGATGTTCACCCCGAAAAAAGCAGCACGCAGTCGGATGAACCGCAAGCTGTTTAAAAGGATTCGACGTCTTCTGGAAAAGAAGTCTCAATTATTTTCCGAAAAGTTGATTACAGGAGACACAAGATGAACTGGCGTTTCGTAAAATGCGGCACCGCTGTAAATAAGAAATCCTCCAATCGAACGTACGAAACAAGCCACTATTCTAGACTTCGCCCGGAAAAGCAAAAATGTGCTGTTTAATTACAATAATAAAGCTTATTCCCAACTAGTGGGTGGCGCACCGTCAGGCATGATCATATGGTTACAATCAGAATGAAGCACGACTGGGGAGTTTGGGGGTACTGGGGATTGCGCGAAAAAAGGACAGTGCCATAAACAGTGGGCAATATCCGATATAGACTTGGTCACGCCTAACCCGGCATGGGAGAAGAAACACAGTCACCAGTTGTTTGTCCTACTTTTGGGGGAAAATATCAAGCTGAGACAAGATCAGATCGTTAAGATTTGAAGGTAGCGGGCAAAAACAGAACGAGGGAGAGCAAAAAAGAGGCATCCTGCCTGGCACATGATGGGAAAACTTGAAATCGTGAAAAGTGAGGGACCAGAACAACGAATCTGGTGTGGTAGCAGGATTGCCACGATCTGGTCGGTCAATATGAGCTAAAGTGTATAACCACCGATGAGGCCTTTTCGGCCTTGGACTGTTGGGCTTATGGCCAGGGTCACAAAAAGCGTAAGTGTGGATGGTGAATTAAAGGCATCAGCAATACGGATGAATGTTAGCAGGAATCTCACAATCACGGGTACATTGAAACTGTAGCGCCTCGTTGATGCTATTACCACAACCTCCAAAAAGTGTAAAAATCAGAATAGAAATACTTATATACTACTAGTAACGTTATGAGTAGTACGTTAATTATAATATACACACTGACGTCAATGCAGCTGACCAATCAGATGTACCAGCCGCTAGGGAAACCCCCTGGGACGCGCCGATAGCGGTAGCTAATGGCAGCGTGACGAATGACGCTAATTGACGTTAATTGCATTCCCCACACTCACGTCAATGTAGCCGACCAATCAGATGTAAGCGCCGACAAGGAAGCCCCCTCGGAGGTGCTGGTCGTAGTGGCTAATGACAGTGTGACGAATGAAGTTCGTGGTAGCAGGGACAGTGTAGAAAATTTGGTCGAAATCATTGAAAAGCACTGTTCAAATGCGGATGCCTAGGGAATGTGAGAAATTTGTTACTACACCACCCGTTGATATTTGGTTACGAAAAATACTGGGTTAAGCAGATGTCAACCTCCTACTAACGTGATGGCAATAAGGGATTTAGCGTTCAGTGAAATGTAGTTGGTCAGCAAAGAGGTGTGAACCTCACCATACTACAGGATGTGCGATCCAAATGTAGATGAAAATACAATAAAATGGAAGAAGATCTAATCTGCCAAATCGATTGTCTTTCAGGCGTACCGCTTAAACGCAACCACCTTAATATACCACAAAGACGGAAGTGCCATTCTTCCCAATATTTGATAGGTCCACCGCATAAAGCCAGCCCCTCCTCAACGGGGCGCGGTGGTGTAACCAGTGTATAACTGGGCTAACGAGGCTCCGGTACATAATGTGTCCGGAAAATTGCCTCATGTAACAATTATGTTTAATTTTATTTCAGAATGGATGCTGGTTTCCGGAGAAGAAACGGGAGTGAATATAGACCAACTGTTTCGGGGATGTACAGTGGCCGATGAAGAGAACACCAGTGAAAAGAATTTTTTACTGTTATCTCTCACACGAATTGTACGCGCACAATAAATACCTGCCTTACGAATGCATTGTTATACACAGTAGCTGGGTTGCGATTTAGTTATCACGGAATAATGTTGTCAACATTGTCATCGCGTTCATTTTGAAACCCTCAAATAAGTTACACATGAAGCAACTTTGGCATGTAACTGTCAGCGAATTCGTGTTACGCCTACCGAACGAGATAACCATCTAAATACGAGCCAGTAAGGTGTACGGGAATCGTCGGCCTTGTTGCAGTATATACGTGGATTGTGCTGGTGCAGTATGGTCCCACCGTGAGTTGCAGATGCAATTATTGTACGTTATGTGAATATACTGGGAATGTGTCAACCGTGCAGTTAGCCGGAGAGTACGTAGTAAAATATGTAATATCATTGGCAAATACGGAGTGTAACTGTAACAAACAAGAAGAAATCTATAGCGCTGCACATAGACTGACGAAGGTTGCATTGACTAAAACTCCTACAGAACCTTTCAGGAACTGGCCACGAGGAACGAAATGTAAGACTTTGGCAAATAGTGAGTTTAACCGTGACCAGCAAGAAGAAGACTAAAGCACTGCCCATACACAAACGAAGCTTACATTGTTTACAAAGTTCTACGGAGCCATTATTGAACTCCTCTTGTTCCCCGAAATTTGCAATGTGCAATGCTTGTTTATGCAAGACAATAGGCTTAGTAAGGTGGCAGCTTTTGGCGAACCAAGGGAATACTTAATACACCAATACATTCCATAGATGGCGTTCATTGCTGCAGTATGTGCTTGTAGTGTGCTGGCGCAGTTAGGTCACATGTAATATCCAAATATACAAATATACGTGCATACATACACATATACAATACAAATCATGCAGAAACGAAATGACGGGAAATCTAGTGTCCATCCGCGAGGTAACAGGCTGATGAATGTGTTACGCTTTCGCTTACCATGTGGACAAATAATACACTAATACAT
>SJOL01006465.1:554153-623657 GCA_004794785.1 Opisthorchis felineus
GTCCAATAGTCTGTAACAGTTTAGTTGGCGTTTTCTAATAAACAACTCTGCAGCGAAGGGTTTCCTCCTTACACCAGTATCGACAGACTTCCAAGGGAACCTGCTTGTTAGATAGTTTAACAACAGCGGGTGGCAAACAGTTAGGGGCTATGGCAGTGGTGAGTAAGGATAACACAGAGAGCTTAGATAGAAATCTAGACACGCAAACGTTCTGGAGTTCTCTGCCACTGCATCCCTTACACATTGCCTCACAAACCGGATACTGAGAACGAGGATTTCTGTTATATTCACAGAAAAAAGCATCTATAAGGAGCAGCCAATGCTAGGAGGTGATGAATTTACACTGCTCTATGGTTTCATATGAGGTTGATGCAGTCATGTGACGATGGTGCGGGGCTCACATAGGGCTGTGATTGTCGGTCAGCCAGAAATATCTGGTGCGTCGGTTTCGATCCCCGCCCTCTGTCTCTATCAACAGTGACGACAGCTGTTCGCGCCAACTCCGCTTCCAAGCTTTCGTACGCTACAGCAACCCCCGTGGAAATAGGATAGGTTCAATCGGGATGTATTTTCTTGGAGAAATGCAATATCCGCTGGTAGTGGTAAGTGGACGCACCAACTACTTGCCCAGCTTTCGGATCATGGGCTACCGTTAACTCCGGTAGGGCTTAAAGTTGCACAGGATATGATTTTTCCGCGTTCACAGCTATTTCGTAACCCAGTAAACATGAACCCAGAAGAACATCATAAACGAGAGATTCAGCTGGGATTCAGGTGAATCTTGCGCGAAACCTAAATTGGTATGCAAATGAGTGCATTGGTCGAATAAACCCAGTAACTTTGTAAAGTAATAAACGCTGTAAGGCCAGCAGCCCAGCAATATACGTTCATTTTTGATTGTTCAAAATGAGCCCGTACTTCTCTACCCCAGATAAAAACTTACGCAGGTCCATGTCATTTCCCCTACCACAAATGTCGTACGCGTTTTTCATGTATGGGTTTAATGGATGTCGCGCTGAAAGCCAGTCACTCCGTTGGTGACGCCGAACGGGATGCGACAACAGTTTAGAGGTTATTGCATGCTCCAGAAGTAATATGAAGACTTTCGCTGCTCATAATGAGAAACTGATGCAAAGTGTTTCCAAAATTAAGTGTATGGAAAAATTAGGAGTCCTTTCGGTCATTGCGTCTATTTGAGGTGGTGGTTAAGCACCGATCGGTTTATCATCTGCATGTAGTCAGCAACCATGGGCTTTCCATGACTTTGGTCGTATACAGCACTTCTGTCGCCTGAGGGGATCTTGGTAGTTCGACGGTATTCTCCTTGAGTAGTCGAAAAAGTCCAGGGTGGACGAAATCTTCATCCTTGACGCTGTTTTCCATATTTATTCGTCATCAACCGGTAACCAGGGGCAAGATGTTCAAAAAGAGGGATTGCCCTTGTTATGGTTATTCCACACACAGACAGCTATACAGTGTGCCGAATATCTTCGTAGACCACTTGACATTTTGCCGTTTCGTTCTGCTTATATTTTACCCCGTTTTAGCTACTAAACTACTTCTGCTACGTTGAGTAAAGCCCATATTTCGAAACTACCCGTCTTCGTGAAATATATGACCTACACTTGTTGTTTGTTTGTGTTCGTAACGTCGAATGGGATTTTAACAGCCATGATGGGACGGGATGGCTCAGTGGTTAGAGCGCGAATTTACTGACCGGAAGGTCCGTGTTTCGAACCCGACCTCTGCCTCTTGACTTCCCCTGTCTAGGCTTGAGCAACCTGGCAGTATCCCAGCCTTCGTGCTTCCTTCTGGTGGCATGGAAGTTAGGCACTGAAAGGGTGCTTCAGCTGAACGATTACCGAGAAAATCATATCCGAGTAAAGCATCCACACACCGATTGGTAAGTATACAAGTTTCTACGCGTGGGTAAAAAGTACCTCTTTGGCTGTTGATTTCGCTGAAATTTGCCAGGAAATTTGGCTACCTGAGAGCAGTAGGTGTTATTCTCAGCTTTTTACGATTCTCTAAAGGACGTGGTTATCGTCAAGCCAATGAAACTTGCATTCGAAGATGTGAATGATAAGGTGCATTTCGTTCGTGGGACTCATCAGGTGGATATAGCAGGATCGGTTGCGAGTTTTTTTGGTTAACTTTCCCTATCGGTTACTACAGCGTCACACAACCGCCCCATTGGTAATGCAGTGGCAGTGACAATTGGGCACTCCACTTGACTCCGTTGTCAATCACTGAAGTGACAGCCCTGCATAGATAACTTAGATCTTCCGCAGTGATGATTAATTAAAAAGTAGATTCATTACAGAAGCCGACAGCCGACTGGAACCTGAACAACAAACCTTGTGAAGGTGACCCTTATCTTACAGAGTTCATGGACAGTATTTTGTTAGACATTTTTAACGCGAATAATGTGCACCACCACTGAAAAGATAGGCAGATTATGCAAGTGCAAAATTCTTAGCTGACGGGCACACCGTCAGCTGTAAACCTTACATGTACAACGATTCTAGCTGCTACAGTTTCGTTTGCCGATGGTTTTGAGTAACAGGAGTGGATAACTACTCATTGGAGGAAGTTATCGAGTTACTCCAGGGGCGACAATGAGCTTTTTATTTCTTGGTAGATTGAAAGAGTAGGCTATTTGTTGGGTGCATGTGCGCCTTTGAGCGTGTGACTAGGTCATTTCTGCCAGTGTATCAGACCGATACACTCAGAGAAACAACAATGAACAGCGTAGGTGAGTTTGCTGATAATAGTTTCATACTTCCGTACCAAATCGTGACTTGAACTCAGCTAGCTCTTTTCCGCCCTCGCGTTTTTTTCTCGGAGGGAAAATAGATCCACTGGCACGTGACTATAGATTGTCACAAGTTCATCTGTCGTGTGCGAGTTATTTCGGCTAGAAACCCTCCAGTATCGTTTATCATTACTGATGTGATATTCTCACCAGATTCGGGCTATATCTCGAAACCCTTAAAGTCAAACGTCGAGAGTTTTTTAACGTCCTCAGCTCACAGGAGACAGGTTTCTGGCCCAAACAATATAGAGCGTGCTGCAGCATTGTAAACTCGACCCCTGGCAGACAAGCCGATATCACGTCTACACCACAGGTGTTGTAACTTGGCAAGAGCTGCCAGAGCCTCTACCTGAAGGACGATCTTGTCCTTGGCCAAACCTCCGGGACGGATACAGCGCTTCAGATAGAACTATGGGACCAAAGATACTGGTTACTTAGGCCGAGGAAGGGGTCCAGTCGAGGTAATCCACCTTTGGCCTTTGACTCAAGAGCCCAACCCTCAAAGACGTGGGAAGATGAGAGGTCTTGTTCAGGGGCCCTGTCCCTAATCATTGACGCAGAATTTCGACCCGTGAGGCAGCTGGTAGCTGGACTTTCTTGGTGGACGCTGTTCGGAGCCAGGGACTCACTATCCTGGTTCTTCTTCCCTCTATTGGATCGCAGTTGATAAGGCATAGCTGTCCCACTCTCGATGCTACTGCACATAGCAGATGAGCTTGGGAGCGCGTTCGGCCCTTGATATGTGTTAATTGTAAGTCGGCCTTATTGGGTCGTTTGTCACGGGTTCTAAAGGCAGTCGGGAGGCTTCCTGGCAGCAAAGCGCGAAAACCTAATGTTGTTTGTATCTGATGTTTCCTCGGGAAATGACCCTGGCACCTTGGCCAGAGGCAGTCAATGGTGCCACTAACAAGTGCTTGGGTTCGTGTGGTCTTTTCCGAGCCCAGTGTTCCTCGATATGTCTCATCAAACGAGCAGCCGTTTGCACAGTCAAATTCAGTGAGCTTCTGATATCTCTCACTGTTGTTTTCCATAGTTCGTTGGTGGTCAGTAAAATATGTCGGTCACAGACCTAATTGGTTTCCTTCAATGACTGATGTCACCGGAGCACTCCAAGTCGGGAGGTCGTTCAGCTGTAGCACCCTTTCGGTGCCTAACTGCCTTGCTACCTGCCTTGCAATCGTGAAATGTCGCCAAAAAGGCGATCCACGGTAGAAGCTTAGGCTAGCCTTCCGAGGAATCTGGACTTCAGCACAATTTTCGTGAGTTCACTTAAAAGGGATCTCTGGAAGAGCCTTTCGAAAAGAACTACTGTGTTTTCATTTTGCCACTAATCGGACAGTCTATGCTTACCAAGTACAAGTGGCATTGAAGTATAATACCTCTACTTCAGCGTAATCCCCGAGCAGATGCATATTGCGACAATTTTTGAAGCCGTATTGCATGTTATGCTCGGTTGAGTGTAAGTGCAAGCGTAATGTTGCATACTTGTGAGGAGTCAAGTTTGTGCGGTTACTTCGGTGCTGTTAAGCCACTATGTGTTACGGAATGGTCTACACATAAGTCCACCTTAGATTAGTAACATTTGGCTGAAAATTTATAAAAATTTAGTATGGGGACCACCACGACAGTATTGGATTACCTAACTTTATTTTCAATTTACTTTTTAACTTCTTGGCTATTTTGCGTGAGATTTCCGCCTTATGCTCAAGCTTCACAACATGCACAGCCTTAGATGGGTTTTCCTGGCCCGTCGACATGCTTTCCAGTCGGATTCATTCGCTTGCTGGTCTTTCTGTTTCAGTAAAAAGCAGCCTTTTAAGTGCACTGCGCATGCAATTTGGATGCAGCAGGTAGATAATCACTGTGAACAGGCGGAACAGTCTGATCCGATTGCAGAAGTCGACTTACTATCGGCCGTTCCCACTGATTTGTTAAAATCGCATGGACTGAACTCAGGACTGGATGACCATAGCAATTCTTCCTTACCAGAAAATGATCAGATCGAAGGCGGCGAACTTGATCCATTGACGTCAGAATATCTAGAAGCAGCGTATGCTTTGCGGAGCCGCCGCGAGGCACGGAGACAACGGCGAATCCGACTTAAAAAACATATTGAACATACTCAGCAGATGATGCGTGAGGCGGACATAGAAAGGAAGCGTTGGATCCCTGCACGGGTTTTGCGCCGTGTAGGTCGATTTTTTTCAGAGAATGGATTGGTTCAAAGTCCCCGTGGAGCTTTCATTATTTGTACAGCTATAACTACTGGTGTTACTTTTCTTTTCGTCGTTGCATATCGTTACTGGTTCCCCAGCGTTCGATAGTTATTTCGGAACCTCTTTGGTGTCTTTTTCCATCGTTTCCCCATTTCACTTGTGTCCTTGCATTTCAATTTTACTATCTTCTCAAGATAACTTGCTGATTCGCAACTTCGGTTGGATAACACCACTTGTTTATATCCGATCTTCCAAACACATATGGTCAGCACTCGTTGCATTAGGTAGTTTCTATCAGTAGAGCCAATATACATTTACACTTTTATCATGCGCCTTGGCATTTGATTTGTTATGTTATCCAATCGGGCGCGTATTATTACCCAAAGTTATGTCGAAAAAATAGATGTACCTCTAACATGCCCTCTTTCCGTTTTTGAAACGTACGAGACACGTGGATCCCCGTGCGAGCTTCTGTAAGCTTTTGTTGATCGAAGATTTGGCCTGACCATGTCTAGTCTATACTGTGCAATTGGCTGATGGGTGATTGTTTTCATTCGGTCAACTTTGGGGGACGTTACTCATCCGTTTCGTTTATGGGGTACTCTGGACCGTGATCTTTTACTCTTTGTATTCACAGGTGGATCCGTAATTCTCCGTGGCATGTATGTAAACAGCACCAAGCTAAGGATTCTGGTGTACTTTGGGTCATGTAGCCTCACATGAGGAACCACTATATCACCAAGTGGTGACGTGGGTAGTCCTGGCTCCGATAGTATCTGGAAATCGTTTCATTGATTCTGATACTGGAATTATTGGCTTTGGGATCAAGTGATCCGCACTTTTTGAGGTCTGGCCTCCGTCATTTTACCCAAAGTGCCTAGTGTGGACCTGACTTTTGTGACTGTCACTCGCGCTTCCCAGCGAGCCCACGCAGGATCCTGTCTGCGGGCTGATCAAAAGCGATAGTAGGTTGATCCCCAGGTGATTCGCCCTGGTGCCCTTCTGGACGAAGGGAATGAAAGCGGACGCTCATTTTTTTCAGACACTTTCCTCACCCTTCAATTGATCTGTATGAATTTTGTCGAGCTGTGGGCGAACCTTACTCGTTCTTAAATGAAGCATAAGAGGATTATGCTGACCTGTTCTGTTTTTTCATCAGAAACTTGATCTTTTGTCCTCCTGTTCATTGTGAGCAGTTTGAGTGTGGAATATGTGTCATCCCTGTTGAATAAAACATTTAGCTTTAGTACCAGACGGGGCACTCACCTGATGATCTATTGCTTGTTTCTAACGGTCGAATAGACTCTATTATAGTCCTCTGGTTTTCGCGAATATCTCCGCTCTCATTTAATATTAAGGAGATTCTAAACTTAAGCGCATTTCACTAGACACATCTGTTCCGTGGGTTTATGACCACACATAGTGATCAGTATCACCACCACCGTCATCGTGCGTAACATAATATCCAAATCTCACAACCTTAAAGCAGCAGCGCATGTTCTGCAACAAGACTGAACTACCTTTCGCTCGTATGCCGACGTTACTCTCTCGTTACGTTGGCCCAGGTTAGTGGACTTTGTAGCACTTGCTTGACAATTTTGCCGTAGAGCGGATGAAAATACCAAGATAGACACATCTGCCGATTAAGTGCGTCACTGCAGGTGCTCCGACTAAGTTTAGCCCATTTGTGAAGTCTTTCGATTTCACTTTGAAGGTACGAAATACATACCCAATCGCTTGGTGAACTTATTCAGGTTATTTGACATCTTACGTATGAACACTAGTAGCCTCAAATATTTAACGTATTCTATTGATGTACATCGGTTGCCGTACATTGAAGAGTTTATCCGGTAAGTAATTTGGTTTCGAAGTTGAGCAACTAGTTCAGCCCTTAAACTCACAGTAATACATTTTCGGGCCCCATAATCACTTTCATTATCGGCAGCAATACTGGCTGTTAACTGCCATGTAAACACGACGAAACAATGTCCATTAGAAAGTAGAAAGACTGGTGAGGATCCGGCCCTCTTTCCAATAGATTTGGAGTGTAGGGACTGGAGATCAACCCAAAACAACGCGATTGACTGAGCTGAATAGGTCTTGTAGTCCCCGAAAAAGTGATATCTTTTAGGTGTGATGATTGAGAAGTCGGTAGCGTGCACACATATGACCCATGCACCGAGACTCGGGTACTTATGGGCGTGAACGAGCCTTGCAGAATGATCCTCTTTGAAGACCTTAAAATGAAAGTAACCTTGCTACTGCACCTTTGTTTCACACATTTTGATCTAATGCATTCTGTGTATACAAGAGAAATTCGACATCTGGCATTTTTCAGACTCTTTTGGTACCCCCAAGTCAAATCAATGATAGTTTTGCGCAACATAAGTTGAATTTTCAGTTTTCATTTACAGGTTGTAATCCAGTTATTATTCTCGTTAAACAGGATAGGAGGAAAAATACATTAACCCGCTACATAGTCTGATGCTAGTATGACAATTCCTTCTGTTGGGATTGCGCAATTCATCTGTCATAAGACTGAATGTTAGAGATCAGCAAAGTGTTGAACACAGCTGCGTGCAACATATTGATTACACACTTCAGTAGAGGAAAACGTCATCCGGAGACACAGAGCCTGCTTTTTTCTGTTAGACCTATAAGAAGTTGTGTAGATTATTTGGTTCCTGGCTGGAGGCAAACGAGTATTTACGTCTTCGTTGTAGTGTGGTTTGTGTGCAAGCGGGAAACTATATCACTAAAGACGTAGTGGGACATTTGGCCAAGAGGACAAGAGTAGCCAGAGCTATTGACTGAAAAACCTAACCCGAAAGTCAGCAGAGCGTATCACAGAGGCTGCACTCCAATGGAAGCGGGAACAAAAATTATGACGAATGCAACCTTTACATGACAGGAAAGTGTGCAAGATTTCTTTGGGAGTGTAGCATGGTTGGATCCTTTTTTATACAGAAACGAGAACGAAGCCCCTCTTTGTAACCGTGGGGCATCGTTCTTTTAAAGGCTGTTACAAACACTCGTGCCAACGCGGTCAGTCCTACTTCCGCAATCATCGCTAAGGTAATGTTAGGCAAAACGCGACACAGACGTATGGTTTAACATACGATGGTTGGGTGACTTGAATGACAGGTATTAAACTCATGTGTTTGTTCAGCTTGCCCTGTATCTAACACCACATAATCAGCTTTCTCCATACACAGGTACAAATGTGCTAGTCCGGCATCAACTTTCATCTACTCATATTGTTCCGAATGGAAGTAGCCGCTGCACAATTGCCATTCAAAGGTCATCTGAGGAGCTTGTTTCGCAAAGGGAAATCTGACGGTGATAAAACGCTCGAAGCCACCGAGTATATATTTGCCTATGAAGATAAGACGCGACGAGAAGAAGCCAAGCAGGCTTTGTCCTTTGGACAATCGGACCTTTTCGGCCCCCCTCCAACCGAATTCAAACTGATTAGTGGTACACTTCCTTATGAATTTCCCCCGGCGTTCGAGTTTACTGGGAACACTATATGGGACACGGAAGCAGATAGTTCACCTCAATATAAGACTATCTTTACCTATTCTGAGCTGCCAGTTACAGGTGGGTAGTTTGTTTATCAGTATTCTTTGTTTGTCAGTACTTTCTTCGTATTCTAAAGGGGGACCGGATTACTGTGATTCAGTCAAACGAATTTCAATAGAGAACCTTCTCCGATTTATCGGGGCCACGCTCGTCGACCGCGTAAAAGTTTATTGGACAGGACGCGTATAAAAGACATTACATTCATGGCAAACAAGTTTATTGACTTGAGTTTGGTTCCTATGAAATCACCGCCTGAGTAGCCATTTTAGAATGCCGTACTGGACAACAATGGATTTGTAGCTAACTCACTACGAGCACGTGATACGATTTTCTCTTGGCTGTTTTAACTAAATCGACAAAATTGAACATGTTTGTCCTAGATTTTACTGGCGTACCAAACCGACTTTCCATTTCCCTGCATCTGTTTTGGCAGCTACATCGTTGCAGATTGTGTGCTTTTTTCTCTCTGTACTCATACTTTTACAATACGCAAGTATCGTTCCAGTTGCAAGCTGTAGTTGAGTGAGCAGCCGCTTCATGCATCGATTACCGCTAGAATTGTGGACACTAAAATCTTTGTTTTGAGGAAGTATCTATAACGTCAGATATTTTGAATACAATGGAGTATAATCAGCTGTTTCTTGCAGTGTCTTTTGGATGACGATTAAAAAAGCTGTACGCTGCAATTACTCTTCGCTGGACTTCCGGTGGATCCGGTTGAACTCAGTGATCAACTTTTTTTAAAAGGTTCTTCACAATTGTTCTAAGTAATATCAACAGAGCTCACAAGGATTCGAACCGACTGCGTTGTTACGAGTTCATGAATAGCTTTCGGAAGTTGGAGTTCTTACAGAACCTTGAGGATTTCATGAAATTTTCTCAAAAATTTAGGAACTACTGTCAATTTTGAGGTAGAGTTTTATTTATCTCCTATAAACATCGCGTTATTTCGTTGCGAAAATTTCGAAATGCTGTTTCTATGAACTACTCTTGTTATATCTTTGCGCTGATACATCAGCTTATGCTAGGTTGAGGTTCATCCTCAGTTTCTTCGCAGCCACACAATGCGTTGTAGAATACACTGAAGTACACCAGACAAACAAGAATCCTAGACGTCGGATAATCGTAATGTCTGTCCTTTTTTGACTGATTTCCAATCGAACCTCTTTTTCGACTGTTCGTCATACTGTTCTCAAACTCTTGAGACAGGAAAGACTGACGGTGACTAGCTAACTCTAGTGTCTATGACTGCTCTCACTAGAAACCGAATTTGCAACTTGGATAAATGAAGCCTTCAGCTAGCCTTCACCACGTGCATCGTATTTCTGCTGCATAAGAGGCATTACCCTCAAACGTTTGTGCGACGCTCCCACATATTTAGTTTTTGGGGACAGTGAACATACTGCAAAAGTAAATTCAATTGTTTTCCCCATATTACCGATACCAATAATTTTTGGAGAAAGTCGTGTTCACATCTCTGTCATCAAGATATTCATCAGCAGCCGACTCTCACCTCATCGCTCGTTGGGTTCCTTACCTCTTTATCTTTGTCTTGGCAAATGTTTGTCTTCCAGTCTGCTTGGCCGAGTATCAAGCCTGTGTAAACGATATCAGTGTTTGAACGTGTCGTTCATTCTTGATAAAGTAGGTTTCTTCCGTACTTTTTCTTGAGAGACTGCCAAACTCGTGACTTTCCGTGAGTTTTGAAGCTGACTACTACATCTCTCGCATTCATTACCAGTCCAAAAGTATCGGTGGCCTAGCTTCTATGGCCCATAGGGACATTCACGTTACCAGTGTATTCAGCGTATTCAGAACACGGGAACGTGTTCTGAGCGTGCTGCTGGTCAACATCTACACAACACTAAAACCGTACATTGTTTTTTTCCTAAGAATGGCACCGGATGTGGTTCGTTCGCCGTACCTGTTCCGTGATAACTCGTTTTTCTTGTGGGACTTATTCCAAGCCGCGAGGCGATCGTTTTCGAGAGTTCCGTCAAAGGAGCACTTATTTCGGATGGTTAGCGTGTGTATCAATTAAGTAACTTCAATTGATTGTGTGACTTCAATGTACTTTGATTTCATTCACATTTTTACTCAGGAAATTTGCTGATCGATCACGAAGATCCTCTCGGAACCCACTTGAGGGAAGCCTCTGGTGCCAGATTGTCAATCTTCCTTCGCGTTTTGTCTCTGCTTCTGCTGATTTTGTTATTCCCATTCTTGTGTTGGTTCTTCATAAAGGTAAGTTGTACTCCACCGGAATTTCCATCGTCCTCATCTTTGTTGAAATTGGTGTGTCGCAATTCCCACAGCAAACCTGGCATATCCAGTATCCTATCGGTCGGACCGCATCTCTAGGATTCCTCTGACACAGTTTCCCTGGGAAACATTTCTGGATTTGGAGCTAGCTTACGGTTCTGTGACTTCGTTTTGCCGCCACCTCACGCCAGGGACCCGCTTAAAATGCTGCAAAAACTACATGATTTATCTCACCTCTTCTCAATTGAACAAACTACTTATAGTGATTATTGCCCGGTGCTCTTTAAATCTCCTTGTTCCCCGTTGTGAAGTAAACCAACCGAATGAGTTTTTGGCGCAAAACTGGTTTTATTAAGTTCGAGCTCGAGATGGTTCAGTGGTTAAAGCGCGAACTTACCAGCCGGAAGTTCCGTCCTTCGAACCCGACGGCATCTCGACTGTTCCTGTCTAGGCTTGGACAACATGACAGCACCTCAGCCCTTGTGCTTCCTTCTGGTGTCTTGGTAGCTAGGCACTGAAAGGGTGTTACAGGTGAACGATTATTTCTTCTATTTTCATTTATTTATTTTCCGTTGACTTCTTTACAATGAGAGAGTTGTTTCACGAATTCATATCTAGCCGGTGGAGGTAGTAAGCGAGAGCTAATTCATTTTCATCACAGGCTCATGTTGATTAGGTGTTGATGGTATGCATTCTAACCGTGTCCTGCTTTGATCAATATAAATCAGTTGGACTTGCTATTCTGATATTCTGTAGCACTTATCGGACAACGAACGGCTGATTGTGTTTCGTCTGGGGAGACGTCTCAAACTCAAAGGTCCTGGTAAGTATTGTGGGTTGAAATATTGTCGAATGGCTTTATCATGGGCTGGAGCGGCTAGGATCTTGCTAGCGGGAGCTCGTATCTCGTTTTCTTTGCTTTCTGAAGCCCAGAGTGAGTTGATGGGTATCAATGTAATACTATCTACATATACAGAATTTGTGAGCATTTTGCACCGTTTGCCATCGTGACCCTATTCAGCTGGTAGCTTTTCCCAGTTTTATAGCTTAGGGGTTCATCTTCTGATCTCAAGTCTCACATCGTTGTTTCACTAGTTGAGAAATCTTTGAGAAAATGAATTTAATAGCCTCATATGAGACAAACCTGTACTGGAGCTAAAACCAATAACATATTTCTTCCGAGGTGCCTGTTTATCATGCTATCCGTTAGGTTGAGACGAACAGCGCCCATGACAAGGAACTACTTAACCGAGAGTATACGTCCCGTCCAGGGTTCTTCCCAAGAAAGGATTTCTGGAGTTAAGCATAGTTTCTCGAATGTCCTAACACCCTATCAAGCAGCTAGTCCCTCCGGTTCACTGCCACTCCAACAATGTAGCGCTCAGTCTCTCTCGGCCGATGGACTCTACCGTGCTTTTACTCTGTGAGCTTGTTGAACTAATGCATAACGAAATGACTTATTTTTCCTTCTGCCGCAGGTTTCGTCCTGCTCCTGCCATTTTGTGACAACCATCACTTGATCCGTTTGGATGAACAAAAGCTTGAGGTCACTTCTGTTCAGGTGAGCACTTGCGTCTTGGCTGCTTCATTTTTTCGGCGCTGTTTTCTTTTCTATTGCATTCAATTATTGTCTCAGCATTATATGAGCCATATGTCTGTAAACCGCCAAAAAACTACCATGTATTTAACCGGTATTCAAGCAAAGTGCATGGAACTGCTGGATTTGCTGATCACTGCACCCCCCACGATTCTCTACCGTTGTTGAAACACGGGTTGCTTGCCTTCTAATCTGGGTTTAACAACTTGGTTGATAGAGTCCGTTGAATTCAGCATGTTTATCAGTTCGGTTCAGTTTCTGGGCAAAATTACGTTTTATTTGCGCACGTCTCGTTCCAGCTGCTACTGGATGGACCAGCTGACAGACGCGTGTGCTCTTGAAATATGGTTCCGTGGATCACCACTGTCGCAAACATCTGGATCTGTACCCGCCAACATCTCTTTCATTCGATCAGATTTGAAGGATACACGTGATGCACACCCACAAAAGTGTATTCAGTTAACTTCCATCCATCTAAAAGTCCACAGGCTAACAGCTGGAACTGCTGACTTGCTAAATGGGTTAAGGACGATTGTGAGCGCCTAGTCGCAGGTTGTGACTGTCGGTCTATTGCAAAATCTTAGTGCTCTACGGTACTAGTGGTCATAGCTCAAGGTGACAAAGTGGTTAAGACAGGAAATTACTAACTAGAAGCTCCGTGATTCGAACCCAGTCTTAGCTTTTCGAATGTCCCCGTGGCTAGATTATCCTGGCAATATCTTAGCCCCAGTGGCTCCCTCGGATTGCACAGCAGCTGTGGGCCAAAAGGGTGCCGCAGTGGAACTTTACTATCGATAAAAAGCCTCGATACTGCAGCTGCAAGACAAGTGTGTAGCTCGCACCCCTGTGCGCGACTTGTGTGTTGTTCTTACTGCCAGCAGGAAGCTGAAGCCATTGCACGTTATTCATCTCCTAATAAAACACTCGCTTCGAGGGGTCAATTTCGGTGGTCCGGAATTCTGTTCATTGTTCTCCTTTCTCGAAGAAACAAACCTAAGACCGAACAGCTCCACACCCCTTCTGTTTCTGGTCTTTTTCTGTCTACCTGCAAACGGCGATACTTTTGCTATTGGCTCAAATTCGCCAGTTAACAGTCATGTGAAAAGTCCGTTATCACTGATGCTCTTGATATGCTGTCTCGTGATACTAGTGATCTGGTTCTAGCTTTAGAGCCGTTTGGAACAAAGTCGCATGTATGGATTCAAGGCATCACAGGTGGAAAACAGGGTCAGAAAGTTTACGATAACTAAACGTTTATTGAGTTTCCGATAATAACCTTATAAAACAGAATTATGTATTCATCATGGAGTTATCTTTTATTGACGTCCTCATTCCAGTATGAGTAGACATATATTGCTGGTTCGTAGTGGTCCAGGCGAAAGGAGCCAATTACGATTGTATATGCTCATTATGTTAATGATCTGGCATGTTTCTTGGTTGCATACTTGCAAGGCTACTAAGCATATCGAGCGTTCACTGTGACCAGGTTCATATATTTCAATATACCTAACAGGAGTTTTTGATAATCAACTGTAGAGGATTTCGGAGATGGTTTACATCATTCACTTCTCTCAAAAAGCAGCACCCCCTCGAATGGACATCTTGCAATCTCTTTTAGCTGTTTAATTGTGCAGCGAAGTACTACACTCTGGTATACGGTTTATAACTGGTAAACTGTAGGCGCAACTGCTTCGCCTCTTTCAATTCCTGTCTCGGACTTGTTTTCTGTTCTTGAGACTTGACGTGAACTTCAAAGCAGCAGTCAGATACTGAAATTGACTTCTTCTGTGCATGCTTAATGCCCGTAAAGTTTTCGTTTCTGGTCCATTGACCGGAAAGTTCTTTTGGTGGAACAGCTTCGTGTGTACCTCCAGGTAATAAAATATTCAGTTTAAGCTAAAGTGCATTGAGTCTGTTTGGATCCAATGCGCTTATTCGTTGTTTCGTAGCCCAGAATTCCTACCGCTTTGTATTTTTTGAGTGCGCCTCATATCCACACTTAAAGCAAGTTCTGCTGTCTTCAACTTGATGTATTTGCACTCAAATCGGACGCCTTCGTAGCTTTCGAAATTGCCAAACTGGCAATAATGATCGGTTGATAGGACTGATGCGCACACTCAGACATATTTCCACCCGTTGCCATGAGTAGACGAAAGAGTTGTATATTTGAACATTGTAATGCCTCCCGCCTCTCGTATCATCAATAGCTGGCTTCTATCCGACAATAGTATTGGGTTGGCCAGATTGTAGTCCTAATCTCTGCTGATTGAGACCCTGCGGGTTGTATACGATTTTTTTCCAGTAAGGGCGGAGTTACACTGGAAAACATGGAATGGCCTTGTAATTTTGCCGCAGATTGTACATTTTTCTGATTCTGCTATACCATTCAGTTATATGGATGGTTACTAAATAACCCCGAATGTGAGGTACCTTTGCCAATGAGAATGGACCAGTCATTTGTAGTTCACGTCAGTGATGACTCGGAATGAAACCAAAGCTATCGCACGCACACTAGACAGACCAGTTACATGAATACTACACAACCCTCTGTAGCTAGTCCGTCCACCCGGATTGCAGTGATGGATGCTTAAAAGGAAGGGTTTATTTGAAGTTCGTATTGTAAGTTCGATACACCGATGGTTTATATCTGCTTTTGTTGTCAAATCCCGAGTCCGTTTTGCCATGTGCTCTTTTACACCCAGCGTTTTTATGGGGTGGTTGTATCAAGTATTCATTCATTCTAAACGTTGTTGTCTAACACCTTAGGGTGGAACCGAAGACGAAGCAGTTGCGGAACTCAAGTGCTCGTTGGTTTACAAGCTGTCCGACCCCGATTACGCTTTTTTGTCGACCACAGAGCCGCCGTCAAAATGGCTGAATACCCAAGCTCAATTGTGTCTTCTTGCGTCACTCGCTCGTCTGTCGTGGCAGCAGTTGAATGATGGTGGGGCTAAACAAGATCTAGTGGCGGATGCTATGGTAGGTAGCTCAAAACGCAACTCAGAATTCTCGGTTTTCCGGTCCTATGCTCCCTCCAGTTGAACATCGAAACAGTCGTCCATTGACGATGTCACTTTACGGTTTTGATATGAATTCTCGGAACTGGATATACAGCGTACTAAATCATTATATATATATATATATATATATATATATATATATATAATCACTGCAAATGAGCGCTGTTACAATGATACGGCTGCACACAGCGCTGGTTAGGAGATTCGTGGTTGTTTAGCTGAATAGTATGAAACCGCCTGTGAAAATTCGGGCTCCGGTGTCACTTGCCTATCAGCGAAATACACTGACCATGAACTATACTTTATACTGTCATGCGCGTTCATGTTTAGGCCTCGTTAATCTGTCTCTCACGGGTTGCTTACTAAAGAGATACAACAAATGCTTTGATTTTTTGTTCACTTCATTGGCATCAATTACAGTACCTTTCTTCTCATCATTTTAATTCTTCCCCCTTTCGGCTACTCACGGTTTTCTAACTGCTCAGCATTTGTCCGAGCTAACCTCATAAAGCACCTGGCTTCGATTCCTAATTGCCCTTGCTCTCATCCCTGATAATCAATAGAGGTTTAGTGAAGTTATGTAGCGATACATTTCCAAAGCAAATAGCATTTCCAGTCTCTTTCCCGCTGAAAAACTAAATCCAGTTGTTTGTGCCAATGCACGTGTAGTCGAGTAAACTCGAAAGACATCTGCTGTAGCTACCAGTATGTTCTATCCTGACCCATGGGCTGTCAGCCGACTAGCGAACAAGATCCAATCATAGAAGCCTGATCAAACCGAATGATCAGTGCTCATGAAATGAAACCTCGTAATATTAGGGTTTTGTCGGTATCCGGTGCTTTTATTGGCCACTTGAACCTCCATAGTAAGCGTCACTCAGTCACATATGGAAGGACTTATTAAGGATAGACACATTCACATAAGCAACTTCTTAACGGAACTCTTGAAGCTGTGAACCGTTTGGGGGGAATCAAAACGCACACGTAACACTTAACGTTGTCGTACAGTTGGACTATCTATAGTTAAATCATTACCCGCAGTCGCGTTGGTGATGATCAAATCAAACTTAGTTCTGTGTTATCGTCGGTATATTCTTACTTCACAGAGCTCTCTCAACCTTCGGTGTGGTGCTCATGGAATTATTGTATCTCAAATGGAAGTGTGAGTCCATGTTTTTTCCTCGTACTTTGCTTTTTATGCTGTGGTTCCCTGACCTTATCTTACAAGAACCTTTTCACAGTTTGACTGAGGCACTAGCGCGTCAGCAGTTCTACACCACCAGATCGTACAAGTCGTTAGGTTTGCGTTCGATTCTTGTGCACGATAACCACTGTCTCTGTGAAGGTCTTTCTGTCTTTATACCTGGTTTTTCATCAGCTAAGACGGTGAACAGGCTCATGTCTGCCTGCAGCTCGAATGCGCGTCCCCGTACACATGGTAGTCCTCCATATAAAGCTGAGTTCTGATTCCCCAATTTTTCGCCTTTTAAATGAACAGGAAGATCCATTGTAAGGGTAACCTCTAGACAAAGTCTGACCGATCGTGAGGCAGACACCCTTCTTCCACCAAAACGGAGCATGTACTATGGATATACGTTGTGTTGTATGGGACAAATTCCCGGGTAATCGAATCACCTTACTGCCTGTATCATCTGCACTCCCGTACTCTCGGATAAGGTGGTGGGTCACGGTGCCGTACATCATTATCGAAAGATGACATGTACCTGGCGCACAATGACCTGTTTGGAAGTCGTGAAGCTGTTTACTGTTTGGTGAAGTTTAGTCGTGAAGCTTTTACTGGCTGTCACCTGCCTTACCCTCATGGACCCATGTGTTCTCAATATTCCATTCATTTCAACTGGGTGCTCTTCGAAATATTTTACTCGTCTGACCCCTATCTAGATGTAATTCCTCGGGCGATTATTTCAAACGTTGTAGCTCTTTTGGTGTTCGAGGTTGCGATTTTGGTTCCTGAAGTCAGTTGTTTATTTCCATAACCACTTGTTCTCCTTGGTTCGCTGGTTTTTAACCAATGTCCTCCGACACATACTATCCGTCCCCATTTCAGTTTGGAACTTCATCTCCTACGTCCGGCCCCTTCTCCCGAAACCGTGAAGAAGTTAAAAATGTCTACAATACAGAAGCAACTTCAGGCTATCTCTGCAGCTTTTCTGCATCGTGCTCCAACTAGTTCTGTGCCAAATACACACACAGAACGAACAGAAAGCGTAGCGTTAACTACTGTCAGCGAATTGCCAACCGCTTTGCTACCGACACAGGACAATTCTAAGGCTCTGACTTCTCCACTAGACACTTCACGCTCCATTCGAGAAAATGTGTGTAATCAGGCGATCGCGCGTGCTCAGCCGTTTCTCAACAACGAACTGGCTTGTCGAGCACTCGGAAGAAATACGATGCAATTATTTGTCTCATCGAAGGCGTTTTCAGAACCTTTACCTACGGTTGCGAATGCACTCGATGATGATCAAATTACTCTAATGTATCTGGATTCCAGGCGTGGTAGGTCCTCCTGGTTGTCACAATCCTTTCGAGTTTGATTCTCCAACATGAATGTTCGAAACGCATATCAGTTCTGTTGTTTTTGCGAAGCAGTCGTCGCCTCCGTATCGTGTATCCCGGTGAGGTTTATCCATTCGTTAATTTAAACCAAGTAACACACTGTTGCCTCTTGAGCCGATGCCAAACGTGAACGCGAAAAGCCTGTTTTTTATATTTCACTGATGTCCGCTCATTCACACGCGCCAGCGGACTGTTCTAACTCATTTTAAGTGTACTTCACTATAGATGTTCCTAACGTATGTAACAACCGTTTGAGTAGTTTGGGATGCGGTGATACGCGCCTAGATTATTTCGGGTCTTTGAAGCTACGGTTGTTCTTACTGGGCTTACCAACTCGTCTGAGTGGAATACCTTCGAAGGAACCATCTTAGTAAAAATACTTCGCGAGGTAAGAATATAACCATTGGTCCATTGAGCCATGTTGCTGAATGTTTCGCTTCTGTGGACTCTCCTTTATCTACGCATCTCATTCATGATCATGAATAAAGTGGTAGCACTTGGATACGGCGGGAGATTTTCCTCCGGGAATGTTTTCCAAGACTGTTCCCGTGTGACATCAAGCTGAGTATGGGTCATCACCCTGTTTATAAACCCTCGCTAGTGGTCCTTTTTACGGATCCCGCGTCTACGAATGATTTACTCCTACCTTAGAGCCAGTTTTTCTACTTCTATCTTTTACCACAGGTCGGGCTGCGATGGGCGCCTTACCGGCAGAAGACCCACCAACCGTCACACTCTATCTAACTGCTTCCGACATGTCTGATGTTTTGAACGGACGCCTTAACTTGATGGATGCTGTTAATCAGAAAGCTGCTTTTATGATGGGCGACGCTGCTGTTTTCAACAAATTACGCTATTTGCTTTACCTGAAGGCCGCTTAGAGCTAATGTCGAAATTTGAATGTTTTCGCTTCTTTGGCATTTTTCCACATCAATTAGTGTGCAATATCAACCGTTCTCACATGTCCTTCACTGTTAGATGAGCATTTATTCATTGATTTTCCGATTCATCTTTGAGGCTTGTTTTGATCACTTGGGTTTGATTTAATGTCACTGTTTATGTATCGTTGAAACTAACTTAGGCTGCTCGTGCCCTTTCATTCACACCATGTTATTTCTTCTTGAAAAATGACCTGGCACATTTTGTGATGCATATATATACATACACATATATAAATCTAGTCACCGTCTCCTTATAAGTCTAACTGTCACCTCTATCACATCCAGTGGGATTGCAAAGACGCTGTAAACCCCTTGTGTCAACTTAGTCTGATATACCGAGACACCGTTTTGTATCAAGACCTCCCATAAATAATACCGAGGCACGTTCTTCTGATTTATAGTCAGCTTAACTTGGAAAAGGCATATTGTTAACTCTCGGACACAGCAATTCGCTAGAGCATGAAATTAACGAATGTGTGAAGAACCGGGTAAGCCTCCTTGAAGTGACACTCCGCAGTGAATGAACACACCCCACTCACTGTCGCACGTGATACTGCATGGTATTACGCTTGTGGTTTCCGTTCGGGAGGGAACTCTAAGGGTTCAGGAATGATCGACGCCTAAGATTTTGAAGACACCAGCGGCTGGAATATGGATTGATCAGGTTTACCTGACTTTCCAGTCACCTGACACTCATAAGCACTACTTTTTCTTTACATTTTCCGTTTCTTATTGTTCAGTCACTCCTCGTGTTACTGATGAAATATGTGCGATTGTGGAGTGCTCGCCGACAGTGTGACGCATTCCAGTCTGTCTGGGACCAATCAGTGAAATGCTACTGGAACAAAGGAGCAACGTAGTGTAAGATGACCCCCTTGCGCTTTGTGACCGTGGTCTTGTCCGCCTCCCTGTTACACTTGTTCCAGGGATTGTTCTTGCATGCGCGTGAGTCTCAAACGGGCCATCGGGGCCAAAAGAACCAGGTGGAGACTTAACAAGCTTGCAGCCACTCACTGTGTTGTGTGGCGTCTAACCTATGCAGAATAGGCTCACAGATATTATACGCGAGGGAGACCTATAAAAGAGCAACGCACCACTGATACCAGTCCTGCTATGCTATTAACCCGACGGTGGTTTGCGCGGTATTTCTCCGTCCATTGGCATTTAACTGTGGGTTGTGCTACTCTGTAGACCCATAGTGCGTGATTGTCCTGTGTGCACGGTGTATTTAAGCCCAATTTACTCCACGAAAATTTACCCTACTATATATTTCTGTTGTACTCGATCTGCTCTTTGTGGGACTAGGTGCGTCTACTCGGTCGAAATGATGTTAGCGGATTAGAAACACTGGAAAAGATTCCGCATCCAGGTTTTTTCAGCCTCAAATTTCAGAAATTGGAAGAACTATCGTCTCCTCACTGAGATCTTCATGGATTGCACTTTTAATGCACCTGTGGGTCACTACTTTTTAATTTTCGTATTATTTGGAAAGTTCTGTCTCAATCATTAAAACTTGGGGGAAGGGGATGACCTGTTGGGAGAAGCGCATGGTGCGAAAATATCTGAGAACCACTGCTCTGCGGTTTAGTGAGGATGAACTTAAGGACTGTAACCGGCTGAGATGCATTACGATTGGCACTGGCGATAACCGTCATTTAATTTGAAGTCTCACTCGCTTTTCCGCACGGCGGAGCACACAAACAAACACGTACATGTTCATCCACTTACTGGGTTCAGCCCCACCACCTGCGTGACTGACATTTATCACAGTAAAATGTCCCCAAGCGAGAATGAATACAACCGGATTGCAGCTAGTGAGTCACCAGGATTTTAAATGAAGCTCATAGATGGTTGGGAATGGTCTATTACAGCCGCCTTATCCAGATAAACGTACTCCATTTATTCGGAATTGATGAATCCCAAACTCTATCCCATAAAACTTCGAGTTGCAGAGTCAACTCGTGTTAAACTTACTCAGTTATACAGCATCGTGTTCAAGAGAAAAAGGGGGTCGTTTGTGGGTGAGTAGGTACAGGGTAGCAGGCGAATGACTCCGGTAAATGGGTCACAACATACGCTTACTGACTGATGACTATGATGCGGACAGACAAGTAGAAAAAAATAGTGCGATTCTCTCCAGTTAAAACTGAGTTACAAAAATGGGATGTCAAGCCACAAAGGATGTCTCCTCGTACCGTTGTAAAATGAAAGAAAACAACGAAAGAGGGAATCACAGGTGAGAACTGAGCAGCAACACGGAATCACGTGAAAGACATACGCCAATGGAAAAAAAATGGTTACAGCCATAACCGTGGGTTCCGATCAGAAAGAGCATGGAAAGGAACGCGACAACCGATCACGTGTCTTTGAGTAGCATATTGATCTGAAAGGAAAGAGATTTCAAAATTAGTGACGCAAGCTGGGATGATCTAAGGGAATTAGGGTTGAACCAAACATAACCAAGTTTTTCGTGTGCAGCACACAGTAGACCGATCGGACGATAAATTACGGTAGAGGCATAGACTACAGTTACCAGACGCCCGTTTCCACTGGCGAACTGAATTGCTGCTTCACTTCAGAGTGACGAGACATTTGAAAGATGATAGTTCACAGTTATGCGCGGTGCAGGTTTGTGAATTCCAAACCGAAACAATATGTGGTTTACTGGAAGATGGTATTCAGGTTGAGACGGTTACGGAGAAAAATGGCTCCGCTCGACTCTAACTATATCACAAAGACAAAAATCACTTCGGCGGCTGAGGACGTCCCGAAGACGGGAGGTACTTCTCAATTTCCACCGTCTTAGGTCGCTGAAGGTGGTCTATTAGAGGGTTGCTGTCCAAACCGGCTTTTTGTTTCGGTGGGATTCAAATAATTTGCAAACATATACCTTGTTTAACATTTTGCGACAGAATTTGTGCATAATAAACCGTTCCCGTTAATAATAGCCCTCCAGGCGTAGCTAAAACGAAGCAAACGGCTCCGGCCTCTTCTGACAGATGAACTTTCTTCGGAGATAATGTGCAGGACCAAGTATAAGTGTATTAGGCTGTAGCTGTGGGAGCTTCTCCTGATATGAGCACCGCGGAACTCATGCAGGATATCTGTAATTTTAAACGTACGTTTGGGTTGTCATCCTAAAACAGACTTCGAGTTTCTTGGTGGTCTGATAATGTCGCTTGTCGCTGACTGCCTGTTTTAGTGTCAATTTTAAAGTATCCTCATCTGAGTCTTAATTCCTATTCAGTTTCACCTCAGTATCGTCGATGTCGACTAGTGAATAAAAATCTACAGGTCTTCAGGACAATCCAGAAGTCGTCTCAAAAATGGTTGCGGTGTTGATCCAAATAGTTCCAAAGTCACACTGTGACAGAATTATATCTCACCTGTTTATAGGCTGTATCCTAACTGGACTTTGGTCGTAGGGAGGCAAAAAAGAAGTGCGCCTGAAATCTACCTTGGCTTGAAAATGACTTGTATTCTGTCTTCAAACATTTGGTTACTGGCGTCTTCGTAGCCGAGCAAAATTTAGCTGTCTGTAGGACATCCGCGACTAGCTGGTGCATGAGCTAGAGCAGCAAGTAGAGCTGGTCGGATTAGGGTGCTTATACATTGAGTGCGCATATCGAACAATCCAAAGAGCGGTTCCCAGTTCCGAATCATTGCATGCGACAATGTCAGGAGGAATATGCCATGGTATGACAGCGCGAAACGAAGGCAGCTACGGCGTGATTATCCTTCCACGTGACAGAACAACCTTCAGCAAACGATACGGATCCGATCCTAATAACCAGCATGCGGACACTTCCTAGGACTGCTTAGTCATCATCATCACCATGAACAAAAGCGCCACTGTCGACACTGATGCTTCACAGCCGCAACGTTTATCCAATTATCTTTACAATCTTAGTGTGAAAAAAATGTATAAGGATTTGGTGCAGTCATACCACCGCAGCTGCTCACGCCCACGAGACGTTAAATCAGACAATCTGGACCGAAACTTGAAGAAAACAGGGAGGTGAGATGCGGCACGATGCACCTGATGTGTTTCTCTGTATTACTTCGGATATACACTGTAGAACGATATCAGACAGATAAGTAAAAAACAAGAGTATTTACCATCGGGATGTCGAAAGCAAAGCAATCACCAAGTGAGTGGCAACGATATGACCGATTCCTTCTGTTTGGTGCCCATTTTCTGATAGTTGGACCACGGAACAAGACAAACCAACGGTTGGTGACCCTGACAGATATGACTGTGTCACGCAGCCAACTGCGGCCTTGCACCAAAGCTACCACCTTCACTACGCAGGTCTCACTTCCTGCCAAACTGGACAAACAGATAAATTTCTCGTCAGTGAGCAGATTGGGCCATTGCCTCCAACGATTGGCTCTCAGTCTCCTAATTTCCCTACCCTTGGTGAACGAGGCTGTGGCAGCGGGAACCACAGCACTTCGATGCACAGTTTGTGAGCTGAAAAACTGAACTGATCTCTTCTGATATCAGTGGAATGTATCCATGTATTACGCATGCCGAGTTACCGCCTACAGAGACGAGCACTGTTTCCGTGTTCATTCGGAGTAGTGGAAACCTAGAGATGGACGGAGCTTGACATGACAAAGGGGAATGAAGGATGTTACGAAAAGTTTGGGATGCCGTTGATGCTATCTGCCTTCCAGGGGGACCCACATGCCTCCCCTGTGATTGGCTGGTGACAATGAACAATATGGCGGCTAACTGGTGTCGGTGGCGCTCATGCTATCAGTTTATATCAATATTCCCTGACAGAAGGCCGGAGGTGCAGGCACCTCGGATGTTTGTGAGGGGCTAGCTGTGGTTTCCCCGCCCTTCCTCATCTTTTTCGTCTTTCGATTACAAGGCTTTACTAATATAAATTGACATGGTTGTACGGCAGTGAAGCGCCAGTGCTATAATCTGATTTTGCTGTCAACGATGATGATGAAGCTTGGCCGTGACAACGCCTGTTGAAACACTGACTGAAAGCAACCAGATTAGAAAGTCGGACGAAACCGAATAAGCTATCCCGGCAATTTTTAAAGTCACTTGTTGTTCATACTGTACTGCAACCACAGTAAAACTATCGTAACTTACAAAATGAGCGACTACAAATCCCGGAAAACAGCGAACAAGCAAGTCAATCACCAAGTGGCTTCCACCTGAAAACTGTCCCCCCTCCATAGAAGAGTTTTGGACAGAATAGTTTTTACGCACACTTCACAGCATCTAGCCCAGAAAGCGACCGAGTAATGGAGAAGATGGTTACCATACCATTATCTTCTTACTTCAAACTAGAGGTAGCTTAGGCGTGAAGGCGCAAGCTTCTGGCTCAGAGGTCGAACCTAACGTTAGCAATTCGGTTGCTTTTGTTCAGAATTGAGTGGTCTGGTTGTACTTCAGTACTCCATTCGGGTTGTATAGCGATTATTTATGGTGAGTGAGTCTCAGCATAACTCGCTGGTTCCATCTTTGGGCTCCGTTTTAGTTGCTGTCTGACAGTTGTATTTGGTACAGGGAAAATATTCGTTTGAAATGATACCGGTGAAAGAAGCTGGGATTTTTTGACATCCATAAGTGACAGATAAATTCAGCGCATACTACGGCTTGAAAGTAGTGCCATGTTCGGCTCTGTGCAAGCGTTCAGCAAATCAGCTGTTCTTGACCAAAGGATCCTATTCGGACGCCAACCAATCACGTTACGCGCAGGCTGCAAAATGTGAATCCCATACTACACAAAGCCGCTAATGACTTCATTCGAATTTCAAACAACTGCTTACTTGTGTTTTGTACATTTCCTTCATGTCGGCTAAGTCCATTCGGAGTTCCAGATTTTCTTCCTTCACCTTACCGAAAATGAGCAAAAGGGAATCGTATCGATGTTGCAGTTCTTCCATCTCGTCCAGATGGGTGCCCGGTACGAAACCGGAAGACTCCTGGTCGGGAGATATACCGGACATCCGGGCCAAACGTTCCGACCGGGCTGACAAAGAAGCAATCTCCGCCAGGAGTGTTTCTCTTATTTGAGTGAGACGTTCAAGATCACGACGAAGTTGATGACATTCACCTTCCTTCAGATGAAGTAGTGACTGAAAGAGAAACGTTCAAAAGCACATCTGCTGAGGGACTAAGAACGTACATTTGCGCGCAGAAATTTTCAGATGAGAGCTATTTAAATCCAATAACGTACTCGAGTATGCGAGTACTTGAGTACCACGATTGGGGAAGGACAACGTGCGTCTGGGCGAAGCATATCCAATAAATAAAGTGTAGGCCGCAAAGGCGATCTGGGCCACACTACCTTTTAGCCAGTCATTCAATGCACTGATGGCATATCGCGGAATTTCGGTCCGAATTGGAAAGCGCGATCCTGGTTACGCTGATAGATGGCATATTCTTGACATGAATACTAGTTTATTCGATGACGCGCCTGTCTCCCTATCGCTGTGTTTGGTTTCCTACTTTAGTGGGTGAAATGAGAATTAAGATGCCAGGCTTCACAAGTGAACGTGCGTGTGCATTACAGACGAATCCGAAACAGCTGGGGCGATCCAGTATGCAGGTGCATGCTATCAACAGTGTGGTCATTCGTGGTGCTAATAACTTGAGTTGCGTGCCCCTGAATGTAGCCAGTGTGCACTACTCGCACAATCGACATCTTGAAAATACAGAATGTACTCCTAAATGGTACAGTTGGAGTCTTCTTTGCTGTGTATCAATGATTCTGGCAGTTGTAAACAATGCAGTGCCTCTCAGGTAAACTGTTATTCCACCGTAGTCAGTGGCTTGTACGTCGGAGTCATCCCCGAAATGGATGCACGTACACAAGTTAATATTCCAAGACTGAAAATGGATTTTTGCCTGAAAAAGGTCTAATGAAACAATTAAAAGGCGAGATATACGGAAACAGGTAAAGCCTTATAGATGCAGAACTTCCTAGTTCGTCCCTTCCTCTGCTGAGAATATTGTGAAAATCCATTTGGTTCGCCGGAAGAACCACAAAACAATAACATGCACCTTGGTGCAATGAAAAAAATACCGGAAACAAAACCATAAAACTGCTATAAACCGACGAAAGTAGGATCATGAGTGTGATATACTAAGACAAAAGTCTCCCACGGGTTCGTGCAGAGTACGAAAATCTTGGTGGTACTTGTGGAAATAGTATTTATGCAGGGATCTTATTGTACGGTTCAGTGAAACGCTGGTACACACGAGGAACAGGTACTTTCCACGGTATGGTACATTTAGGGGCAAATTCCCTCATAGGAATCTAAGGGGATCGGGACATTAAAATCTGGCACATTTGAAAGGAGGTAGTCCTAACAGACATGGGTGCATCTTATTGATATTAGTTTATCCAAACAGGGATGCTGTCCACATCCGTTAGACCATACGGAGGATAAGTGCCAATAGTTGGATGAAACACCACTTGATGTCACGATAATGCAGCGGTAGCCAAGAAGCCTACGAATGTCACTGCAATTACTGGAGTAGCAGAAATAGATTCTGTAAACAGATAAGTCACGAAAGCTTTACCCTGCTTCAGGCTAAAACAAAATGAGTTGTAAAAAATTGACCGAATCGTTAACGTGAACGTTTACTGGGGACGGAAGTATTGTTTGCAGTGGGCAGCCACTATTATCAATCTATATTAACAAGAAAGGTTAATTTAGGCAAACGAGTTTGGCATCTTGGAAGAATCACAAACAAGGCATCCCTCCGATGAACTGTGGGGATGTCTTAAGTGCACAGAAAAACCTCCCTTCAAGTGGAATAGTGAGTAGAAAGAGACCTGCACAATACCCTATGTGACTGTTGGTGAAAAAATGTGCTATGCTGTTAACTCCAAACCAACCTGCATATACTCAATGACTGTTTGGCTATTGGAAGAGGAGGATAGGGTGATGACGTTGACTGCACCAGGTGAAGGGGATCCGGTGTTGGGAGAAGTTTGCAGTACGCTTCGAACGATCTGTGGACCACGATTTGTAGATGAGGCGGGCTATAAAGAACAAACCAAAATATTGTTTGCGATGGTCAGGTTAGTTTAGTAATAGGAAGCGCAATTCACTGCGCGTTGTCGAGGAGTTGGAAATGGAAAATTTATCAGAGTTCCGTAGGCCATTACAGTACACTGAAAGCCAATAGGCACCATGCCCAAAGTGGATGCATCCACTAATCCCCAGACCTTTAAGACTCCACAGGACTTGTAAACATTTCAATGATTGGGAACACGACTGAAGATAAAGTAATAGTTTACTACCTTATTAGTTCAAACAAGGGAGAAAAAATCAGGAACGAAATTAGCTTCCAATAAGGAGTTGCTGAAAAACAGAAACATAGAAGCTGGTGAAATCAGTTACTTTATCTTATGTCAACATATATTTCTTGATACAAGCTCACCTAACTGTGATGTTAGCATAGGTCAGTCATTTCCTATAGACGAAAGTACTGCTGAATTCAAGCTTCTAAAATGGATATTTGGCTTTACCTTTGTACAGATGCAGCACCCCATAACTTTAGACTGGATCATGACGAGATTCAGGTCATGAACATACTGACCAATTTGTCGTTTTCAAATACTTATTCCTGAGACAGCAATTGCTCCCCACCTTAAGATGCAAGCAAGCAGTCAACGTGAAAGCACCTAATGAGGGTTGGACACAAGCCATCCAGTTGGGACGGCACGATAACCTCCAAATGATGCCATCAATAAAATGAATTACATGCATTAGTTGTGACGTAACAAAGGATTGCGGTAACCTGATCACAAACGGGCCAGATAACAGACTGAAACACGGGGAGTGTATCTAACTGATATGGCAAAAAACAAGGCGAAACCAGCGGAGGTTGTTGACCACTTTTAGCACACAATCCGCAGATAAGAAGTAGGACGTTTTTCGACTGCCGATACTCAATAAAAGCAGTGCAGACGGCATTATGGTTGGTTGAAATGCCAAGCCTTATCTCTCTTCATCTGTTTTTAAGATACACGAAAAACTGTAGCACCTGGAAAAAAACCAATGAAATGTACACGGTTTGTGACTGACAATGATCAACAATAAGGCTTTTGTTCCAATGATAGGCTCCGCAACCTGAAAGAGGACCTGAAAGTTAAGCCTCTTTCATAACACAGAATGAGAGGGTTGTTGATCTACTCAAATCAGTCTGATAAACGTTTGATAACATAAGGAGAAAAATTACACCGAACCCTCTCTGACCATCCCTGTATCAACACGGCCGTGCACCAGGGAAGTATGCGAAAATGGCCAACATGGGACAGATGTATCGGAAGAAACTACTTAGGCATATAGCTAATTGATCAGAACTAGAC
Source organism: Opisthorchis felineus (assembly GCA_004794785.1). NCBI lineage: Eukaryota > Metazoa > Platyhelminthes > Trematoda > Opisthorchiida > Opisthorchiidae > Opisthorchis > Opisthorchis felineus. The sequence continues at coordinate 582,520 of SJOL01006465.1, forward strand.
CTAGTAGGTAGAAGGTTTTCCCATTTAGAATGTTCAGCTCTAACTTAATACAATCGAATTATTCATATACGCTAGTGATAGGTCCTAAATTAGTTGTAGTCTATAAGCTATAAGCTGTGTATTAGGCGCATAGCGGTTCTAGTCGCTATTTACGACCATTAAAAACTAGGAAATTAGGGAACATATGCGTCAGTGTAGAAACTGTTAAGACTACGGTCACAGTTGCGAAATTTCCTAAGTGCGTTTAAACTATATAGAAGAGTCTATGTCCGCCTATGGACCAAGAACATTAGGAAATCCAACACGAGTAATTCGCTTCGGAAGTCTAAAGTGAGAAAGCAAGGAGGTGTAGGGTTGCATTCGCTTAGCATGCAAAAAAGAAAAAGCTGTTTTGCACATAACATAGCAGTACGTACCGAAGTCGGATTGTGTTGCTCCAAATGGGATTCCACAGAAAGCTGGGATGTGAGATCTGTTGAAGCTGGGTTTCTCAAGTGTTTCACCTGTACATGTAGCTGCTGATTTTCTTTAAGCAGAGACTGACATCTGTTCTGTTCAAACTTGAGTGATGCATCCAGTCCCGCCGCATGGGTCTCTTGTTTTTCCAAACGTTCTTGAAGTTTGCTTACTTCAGACAATAACCTCGAAGAAAAAGATATCGAACTGTCTAAGAAGGGGTGGGGCAAATTTCAACTGACCGGTAAGTAGGTACGGGATACGATCGGATCCACGTGGAGCACCAAAATTCGGTGTTTAAAATGGCACCACCTACACGAAGCACCATTTAGCACTGTTTGGCATGACAAATTTGAGCATCAGAATGTACGAGTCTTTTGATATATCATCGAAATTAACAAACACATCGTGGGACTGTATCTTTTGTGGAACCAAGTGGCTGTACTCTCTGGTAACATGACGACAGTCGGAAACTACGGTGGAACAATGCAAAAAACCTATCGATTGGTCGACTGAATAGAGGGTGTAAGAGGGTTAATGCTGACGTGCAGGGAGACACTTCCGCTTGATATATAGAAGCCTTATGTACCTAGCAACTCCTGGGTAGGGTTCAGGGTCTACATAACAATGACAACTGTACGACAACAGCGGACCATCATAAAAGAGAGGTTCAGGTGGATTCAGCTGAGTCTCCTGTCAAAACCAAATTCATGTGAAAATAAAACTAGTTGTCGAATACTTCGTCAAATTTTGCAACCCAGACGACCCAAACAGGGAACTTAACTTGGTATACAAACGGTATCTTTGTAATCTTCCTCGCTCTCAGTTCTGACTGAGAGTAGAATTGTCATAAGTGGTAGTTGTTCGAATCGTCTCTGATTCCCTTACGATACTCCGTTCCGCTGTTTTGTTTGAAGTATGGATTTTTTGCTTAAATCTACATTCCATTATTTATCATCGTTCCGATTCGTCCATTTCGTCTTCGTCCTCTGCGAAAACCAGCACTTTTATCGCTTATAATGAGCCCGGATAAATGAAAACGAACACATGAACTTCTTCTCTTGAATGCCGATTGTGAATGCGTTCTCTAACTCGCACTACGAAGTTTCAAAGAGCACAGCTCTGAACGACTTGCTTCCTCAGAGTTCACCTATGAAGTTGATTGTGGGATACAGTGCCCCTAAACTACCACCACGAAATTTTAATTGAAAACTATTTTTTCGATGAAAGGTTACTAACATCTTATGTCCAAATGTAGCACAGGGGTTAGCATGGCCTATGACCTGGTGAGATTAGCATATAATACAACCTATCTTTTTCTTTGACAGTAAACTCCCATAAGGTTGCTGAAAACTCTTCGACAGCTACCTTATGAGTGGCGTGTAATGCGAAGAAAACGTAGTGCGATATCTGGAATATCATGTCAACTGGAACATTAGGCCAACCTTATGTTGCACATTCAGTTGGAGAATATCATAAACGGAAAATTTGGTTTTGTAATTCAGTTTGTAATTTGTAAATGACCGCATTTCGCCAGTAACCTACCTTTGTTCGGATTGCTTGTAATGGTCAAGGGACGTTCGAACTTGAGACAACTCTTCAAGCAGCGTTGACTGTTCCATAACCAATTTGGTGTTGCGTTGTTCTAGGGAGCTACTCCTCAACTCAGTTTGCTTCAGCTTTTCCAGACGTTCAGATTCAGATTGTTTGGCGAGTGCTAGTTCACGTTGTGCTTCCACTATGGGAGATAAAAGGCATAAACGTCATCTAGTCGGAAACCATACAACAATAAACAGAACGCGGTAAAGGAGCATGAAGGTTAAATTCCTTCCCCAGCTGTCTCACAATTGCACTGTAGGCTGCTACAGATAGGCCGCTTGTAAGCGAAGAGAGACACTCAGTTGGAACACGGCCTCCAGGATATGTCGACTGCTACTTGTAATCACCGAAGAAGGGTATAATAAGAGGAGCAGTGGAAAAAGTTCAAGTATATATATATAAGTGCGAAACTTATAAGAAAAAAGCTACAAACGTCGGCCCACCCCCAGACTTTCAGCCGTAGGAGGATCGGTGATGTGACTCAGTGACTACGCATCCCCTAGTTAGATTAAAAAAATACTAACCATGCACCAGTTGTCAGACTGTGTAAGTCAAGAAGCAGATTCAACTAAAATCCCTCAAACGTGTGAACCGGTTGGTGAGCACGTGGTCATTAGCATGACAACCTGAGACTGCTAACTGCAGGGCCACATGTGACCGATCCTCCTACACCCACCTGATGAGTTTCAGTAAGAACAAAATTGTTAGTAAGTCTGAGACTTCCGAAATGCAGTCATATATGTATGACCATCTGGCTGAAATTCCGAGCCCAAAACTTGGTAATACTCAGGTTCACCGCAAGGATTGATGATCATTTCGACAAAGCGGTTTGATTATGCAACAGCTAGATGCATCGACAGTCCAATGTTCATTGATATAGTCCGTTGGAGTTGTGATCCTTATCGCTTCATTCTTTCATCGTATAAATATAACTACACTGCGCAATACTATGGTACAGTATAGGATAACCTTGACGAGCTGACGACCACCACTCCCACCAAACTGGTTAGGCAATGCCATCGCCTTGTCGATCTCGATCAGGCCACAGTGTAGTTGGTCGAGGAGCAAGTATATCGAGAGAGTTACCACAGTACTGCTGGTCTTAAAAATAAAATATCGAAACTTCTATCATCCGTGGCTCTGGTGAGATTTCAATTGGTCGCTGGGAAAACGCGTATACACAGTATAGGTCGTGTGTCCCTGTGAATACGGAGCACTTTCGAAATAACACTGACACAAGGTGGTAAAATGTGAGCAACGACGGAAGGCGTCCGTCAGAGAAAATTCTTGTTCCGAGTGCAGTGCTTATGCGCAAGCTACTGTTAACCTTCGACACTTCTGGCACGGGCGTTACTTCAGTTGACCTATCAAGGGCATATTACGCAATAGTGCAGTGTGACTTGTACTGCCGTACGGATCAGAAAACTCACCTCTAAGTGCAGAAAATCTAGGGGAAAAACTTCAGTGTGACCATCGACATTCCTAAAGCATTGGGTAGGTTCGCTGGGAACGGCGGATAACCAATGCCAAGGTGCGCCAGATGGTTTTAGAGAAAAGTAACTCAAACACGAAGGACGAGCCGCTCATTATTCATTAATTATGCTAAGACATGTACTCTGAATGTCGGAGGATCGTCTACCTGGTATGGCTTTTTTGTCAAAACCCGTACTGAGTGGAAACGAGCGGGGCGGACAGTTCATGATCTGGCAACGAAGTATGAAATCCTTAACCATAAAGTACCGCCTCCATGGATGGGGACCCAAAAACTCGACTAACCTACGGTTAATGACATGGCCCAGACACAGTCAGTGGCACTTCGACATCATAAAATCGCTTTTAATGTACAGTAGTCCAATTAATCACTTTATCAAGCAACTGCAACAACTGAACACCAATTGACTAATTAGGCCCTCGTCTCCAATGACTAGCTACATCTTCTCTGATATCTCATTGTTAGGTAAAAACGCTTGAAAGCACTGGCCGCCGCACTAAACTTCGATGGCTCTTCGAAACTTTCTGGATGAGAAGCTAAACAAGATGAGTTTCTGCCTAAGGGCATCTTCTGGAGTCGCCCAGAACGACCGGTGAATATGTGGCTGTTTATCAAACTAACTGCATTTTGCACATTGGTCATCCCCGCTTTTTCAACTATTGTGGCGCGTGGGCTCTTTATCATGTACTGGGATTACGCTACCATGCCATCATGTTTGGGCCAGCTGGTATCTATACAGGAGTCTCTGCACGCGTTCCCGTCCATCTTGTTGTATCGCGATTTCATAGACTTGCTCCGCGCAAGTCTTGAGGTTTATTTATAGTGCGCAGGCACATAGTGGATCAACCACTGTTGGGTGGCAGATCCTTTTCGCAAGCCAGCCAATCATATATATATATATATATATATATAATATGGAAATCGCGGTATTCCAACTGCTTGAAATGCATACACAGAGGCGAAAATATTCACTTCACTTAACGAGGGAGCTTTTGTTGATATGGCGCCGCTGCGCCATAAACTATTGAGGGACGAGCTATTCTACCGTTCATCTATATCAGATACCACTACCTCCCAAATTCTATCGGATTGGCTTGTTTTTAAACCAATCAGAGATGTAGTTGGCACCTGGTCAGCGAGCGCGTATCCAACTTGAAAAGCAACGCTAGAAAAACTCGATCTGTAGAGTAGTGTTATGTAGCAGTCGGCTAAGTGAACTCATTCTCGGGTGACTTGAGTTTGTGCACGTGTTTGTTCATCTTTGGTGCCGCCTACGAGCTGCCCCACAACGGTTTCAACAGATTGTCTAATACATACTACTGGTCGTCACGTTGTCCTGTTTACATAAGGCATGCTCATAGATGTAGCTCCCGTCCGATTCGGTCTCGGTCATTCCCATTGTGGTTGGCACGTTGGGCATCAACAGAACATCTGCCAGTTAGCTCAGCATCGCCCCACCATACACAACAAAATCATTTTGATACACAAAAGGATTCGGTACCTTAGGTAGCGAAGTTAATGATGAGTTTCGTACGCTTCGTGCAACGCTGCTCAATCCCAACATACAGACGTACCGCTATCCTACTCCGCACGAATGTTACTATACGTTAAAAAAGGAACTGTCAAGCTCAGCCAAGAACTCAATCATAGCACCTACCCTAATTTATGTCTTGCGAAAACCAATGAAACAGTGGCTTCAAGTTTTCTTAGATGTACCACTCAAAAGACGTCCAGAGAACCTCCATACGTCTAAGCTCACATAATTCGGGACAGTAATTGTAATCAATTTTCGGGTTTTGAGTCAGCAGCTTATGAGTGCCAGTTATTTAGAACACTACTCCATGAAGCAGTGAAAATATGCACACCTGATGAGCTAAAGAAGATGGAGAAGTTCCTGGAACGAGCCTAATCACAGACTATCTATCCAGAGCGGCTCATGCGGGTACACGATACGGCTAAGCCAAAGTCGGACCGTGTTGCTACTACTGGAAGACAAAGAAGTTCATTCAGTAATACAAATAAAAAGCGATCATATACTCGTACACATTAGACTGAAACTAATAGTTACCTTGAACTGTACTTCTCTCGACATGTAACCGATAATTACTCATTCTAATTTAACCTTCAGATGCAAACTTCCTGTCACAGGTATCATCCTTCGGTTCGCTCGACAGAAGACAACGGTGTCTTCTCGAATCCCGTATGTGTTTCGAAGTACTTGAAACAAACCATGAGACAACCACCAAGCTACCGATGAGCTACCCGGAATCCATCATCCACAACAGATTCCAACAGTAGTTCATTCTATTTCCTCTAGCCAGTCACTAACAGTTCCGTTACGCAATCAAATATTCCGAATTCGAGCATCGAACGCTGCGATGCTGATTAGGTTATGACAACCGGCTTTGAGTACGTACAAGGTATTGACGCGGAAACTCTGTCCACCTTGTCACTGACCTCGAGTTCTGATGTATCCTTCTGAGTGCTGTTACACTGGTCTCAACCATGAATGTACGTTTTACGTAGAGTGGAAAAGTGAAGAAATCTAAATGTCTCGTCGCCGTTTTGACCGAATGAAATCTAAAAGGGCGTGGAATCAAATATTCGTAGATGCTGATAGTTTCGGACGACTGAGGTGAATCACAAGAGGCTAGGTGTTTAAGTTAGACGTTAGTGTCCAGCCTAACTTTTCAACTGCTTTTAATTAGGCCAAGGTGAGCTGAATATCGGCAATTAGGATTTCTACGAGTTGTATTCCAACTGCAAGAATGAATGATACAGCTGACATAATTTCGATTTGTGTACGTGAAAACATACCAAGTCGCAGATTCAGATTTCGTTCCGCTTGTTCCCAGGCAACAGTCTGATTGGACAAGGAGGCTTCAATCGCCTGTAATTGGACTAAAGCCGGTTTGGCAGCCGATGTGGCCATCTCCTCGAGACACTCAATCCGGGAGTTCCGTTCTGCAACAATATTCTGTAAGATAAAACGGTCAGCCAATATGAGCATGGTAAGAAGTCTGATCTATCAAGCTATGCTAAGTCTCCACGCATTCGAAACAAACGAAAACGCCTACACATGAGAAACGGAACAAAAAATATACACAACAGTTACCCGATAGACAGTGCACTCATACAGGTTAGGGCCAATCAACCAGGCAATGGGTACGAGTGCTGCTATTATTATTACCACCGAAGTTTCCGGTATAGGAAATCTCCTACCGCTACGTCGACCCGGAAATGCCGAATAAGGACCAAGCTGGTAGTTCAGAGAAGCCATCAGAGTCTAGCAACGGAGATACTAGCAGCAGAAGCCTAGAATTAAGCGATCTGTAGATCTGGCACGATGGAAAACGTGAAATTCCTGGAGTTTCCGAAAAAAATATTGGAATAACCATTATGGAAAACACCGAAGTATTGCACTGTTTCACCCAAATTTTCAGCATTCATTTGATTGAAAGGAAACCCTTTATGGGCATCTATAGTGTCCCATGAAAATTGGCTAAACACATGCTGAAACGAACGGGTCTCCTTGGAATCGCCAAAAACGGTGTCCGAAATAGCAACCTGTTACTTGTGCAAAGCCAAGTCAAAATATGCTGAGCGGGAATGTTGAAACGACACGTCATCGACAGCTTATACAGCGTTATATGTATTTTCTGTTTATCATTGTTGAGATGCCATTGATATCCAAAGGTACCTGGTAATAAATGCGTTCCTCTCTCCATTGTTCTGCTTGTCGTTCATGATTGGATTTTAAGGCACTGTACTCCGTTCGCAAGGTATCCAACTGACTCTGCAGTTGCCCGCATGATTCGCGAAGAGACTGCTCGTTTTCTGTGGCCCTGGCTTCAGATTCGGCAAGACTTTGGATTTTCGTCAAATCATCTCGAGTGGCCAAAAGTTCTCTACAAGTTGGTGTAACAAAAGGGAGAGAGATATGGTACTGCAAAGCCTAAAGGGACACGTCAATAAAATCTAACCTCTAAATGAACTGGATATGGTGAACAAGATTGCGCCTGGTAACCAACGCATCTCGTCAAAGTAGATTTGGACTTCCACATATTCAACACCGAAGGGCCGAACATAGATATCTATCCGGTACTCGCTGTTCCAGTGTGGTTGGTTTGAACAGCGGTAACATCCACATAAACTTAATTACGCTTCACACTCCGAGATCTACGGTATAACACGACAGGACTAGCAATTCCAAGTGAGGAGGCAGACATGTCCCACTGCTTGATCGTTGGTTCCCACCTTACATCAAAGCTGACGACGTCAGCATAAGTTAGTACGAGATGGCAGGAAGAGGATGGTGCACGACTTCGACAGATGAGCTAGACAATGCGAGGGTACCTAAAATAACCGGTCCCTCTTAAACATGATGGCAGACCGGATGGTCAAAAGCAACCTCTAGGTCTAGCAGTGACGATAGTAGAAACCAGAAAGCTCTCCCACAATAAAAGCTGTGCAAAGTTGAGGGATTCTTCGAAAGCATACGTCAACCTATGGTGTATACCGGCGATGCACGGTTGAAGCCCTACCCTCTTTTCACTGAAGCATCATCGTAAGTGAAGTAAGTGAGGTACCGGACACAACAAGGAATGATCATGAGTAGTGTTTGCGTGAAGGAGCTTCCGGTCTTTTGAGTGAAGATAATCGAGTACATCACTCTTGTTGGAAATCGGCCACAGTATTGGCTGGACACGACCCAGGACGATAGGTGCTCAGAAGCCTGAATCCCGCCATTATTGGGTGGTCCCCCCCCGGGTAGGGACTATTCAGGAGATTCGGCCAAAGTGACCCCCCCCCAGAGAGATGCCTACATATTCTAAATAAATAGGTGGTTCTTGGGTCAGGTAGCATAATTTTATAAACCATTTTAGCCGCTGTCTGAGTTCCGATAGATTCTCTCCGTGTCGGGGCTAATTCCTCATGTGACCCTCTCACAATGAGCAACTGAAGCGAGTGCTGCTCGAAGTCGCAATTACACGCAAGCTAAGTTACTGTGATACCATTTGATGGTATCAACAGCGGTCTTAAGTAAATAAATAAACGGTGCACTCCTGGAAGGAGGATTATAGACAAAACAGCTGTGTTTCACCACTTGCTGAATCAGATTTCTTCGAGCACTATGCTTGTGTATCCTCGCATTGCTCTGCAATGGGACGATTGTTATTTACGGCATACCGAAACACAATGATACTTTGATATAAAAAACATCGTCGGGCTTTTCTATCAGCAGTTACCACTGGCGGTTGCGTGTGCTGGTCGAATGAACAGTCGTCTTCCTACGGTGGATAAGACTAGGCTGAATTTTACACACCTGTATATTTTTTTCTACGTTCGCTTTGTTATGGAAATGTCCAGAGACGAAAACTGATTGATTACATGCCAGAGAGCGTTTGTCCTACCTGGTAGGCAGAATGTCTGTAATGGAACTTTATCGAATGAAATATTCGTGTGTCTTACCATCGTAGTTTGGATGCGGATTCAGTGCTTCTCCATCAAGTGGCGGACAACGGTCTGGTAGTCTTGATTCATCGCAGGTGATGCTCATCTAAGCGTATTCTACGGCAGCAAAGCATTAGTGTTGAACACTGCTGTTATGCTGTCGATGATGGTGATTCTGCAAAGACTAATCTATCCAGTAATTCCGGACAGTGGTATTAAATCCACTTGGTCGGCGACGCAACAGAATGGCCTGTCCTACTCCGGCTGTTGAATGCGAACGATAATTAGCCAGTGATGGTCAATTTAAAAAAAACACAATTCACGTTCCACCCGCGAGAACTTTTTCTTTAAGTGGCACACAACCATGAAGTACACACCCTTCACTCCTACTATCAGAAACGAAATAAGCCCAAATTCACAACGAAACTCTCGCGTTAGTTGACTTTCGACAAACCAATGTCCTCTGCTTTCATCTTTAGTGGTCTCAATATTTCAAGACGTCCCTAGAAGCTGTCTTATTGACTTCCCCCAGTCCAGCAACATATCACGATTACCCGTCTTTTTTAGTGAGCCATATTATCAGTGTCCTGCTAACCAACATAACCACACAACAGGACATTACGAGAGGTTTCATACGCGTGTTGAGATGTTTCCGGTTTATTGGAACCAGAAACCAACTATCATCGGACCACTCTCGCTGGTTCGTCTCATGGTTTGCTACGATACAAGTAGGTCATGTAGTAGCTCCTATCTGCGGTATTTTAACAACAATTCGTCCGAGACTAAGTATGCGAAGTAATTCGGCATGCACTGATTTCCGTCCTTAGCTTTTTTATCACTGTGTGTGCAAGTGTTTATTAAATTACCAATTTTCTCTTGGGCACCTCGAGAGGTCACTAGCAATATGCCCGAACTTCGCTGGCTCATGATGACTACTCCCCCACATCTTTTTTAATGAAGTTCACTTCATTCTGAACTGTAGATAAGACCCACGAGTTGATGTGTTTGGTAGTGTATCTAATTTTCTACTCATGTGCCGCATCGAGTCAACTTTGGATAGCTGCATTTCCCCGATCCATCTGCGTGTCCCATACAACTAATAGAATATCAGACAACCTGCAATGAAAGATAAAATCAGGCACTTACCTCTCGTAACTTGTGATCCTGTCAATGGAGAGTCGGCGTACATCACTTGTTCAAGAGTCATGATGTCGAGTCTCTGCTGACTAAACCTTCCGAAAGTTCTCTCACATGTGCAAAATACATTGGGATCTGTTCCACAAATTAGTAATCTTCTACACTGTGAGCAAGGTTATATGTGGTGGCATGATGAAGTCACACTACACTCCAAGTATCCATTTGAATCGCTGTTTCCGGATATCGAAGGACAGAAGTAACAATATGATCATTAGTGTACGCATAATTGTCTCGCATGTGTAGTCTTCGGATGTGCTTTTCGCGGTATGGTGTCCCAGGAGGAAGTGACCCGTTTAGACAAGCATCAAGTTCCACAGTGAATGGTGTTGGTGGTAGATAACTTCGGGAATGAAGTGAGCTGTTTGAGGAGTAGTCGGGCGGAGATTTCTGGACACGTCCGCTACCTTTCAGTAGTTTCGCTTATCAATCTAATGGTAAATATCGCTGAGCCGAAACGAAATGGCCCCTCAGGGGGCCCTTATTAGAATTTCGGGACAAACTCGAGACAATCTACCATGGTTCAACCAAAACTAGGATGAACCAGAGTGAGCTGTTATTCAAAAGCTCCACCACAATGGAGCCAGGGGATACGTGAGAGGAAGTCCACACACATATCCTTTCAGTAATAGTATAATAACTCAGTAATATGATAGTCATGATAGGTACAGCGCCTTAGATACTACACGTTTCATCTCACTAATCATAGGTGAGGGCTATCGGGACCCGAACAATGGAATCCTTTATTCGAATATCCGGTGGGTGGTAAGCACGGTGACAGCACAGCAAACGTGTGATTCAGCCACACCGGGCACTCTAGTCTCACGCTTGAACACATTTACACCGTTGTTGGTCGAAATGTTCTACGAGGTTTGTTATTTTGCTACACGAGTTCCAACACGCAGGGTGCACACAGTATTTCATTAGAAATTTAGAAAGTTTTCACTTTGCAAAGGTGAAAAATCGAAACAATCATGATAAGCCTAAAGTCTTTTCTACAAGGTGATGATATGGCCTCGTTTGGTGACAAAATGTGTGCAACCTAACTGCCAAGCTCGGTGAACAGGTCAATAGCCACCGGATCAACAACCAATGAACGCTCCCGAGCTACGAACATTTCGACGCACTGTCAGGGTGGAAAATGCACGTGGCTGTGAGGGCGTAGAGAATGATTTAAATCTGCTTTTCACATCTATACGTTATTCACCTCACGCCTGAACTACTAACTTCACGTGATGAAGTTGCACGTCATTTTCTGGGATTCAGTCCATATTTGAGCAGGCATCCAGGAACACAAACTTCCATTTGCTTCTGGTTTGGTTCTCCATGCAGTGTGCACGTTATCCACGATGCTCAGTTCGGAAGGTTGCATATTATATGTGTAGTAAGCAAATGCCGCCGATCTGTCCAGGGGATATAGGTGGCGGAATTCTCGGTAACTGATGGATATGACCCAAAAATTAGGTTACAATAGGTCGTCATGAAATATATGGTATGTCGAAGAGCTATTCAGTTCTGCAACTACAGACGCAGCTCTTGACATGGAGATGGAAAGAATCTCTTCAGATGCCACTGTCAGCAAAACTCCATTCATCCAATCTTCCTATAAAATATCTTGGGTAGTCCTTTGGAAGTTACACCAGAAATACAGTTCCTGCGGATGGATTTCTCGGTCGTAATGCCAGGTTGCCTTGCACATCATACGTGGCGTTGGTCCGTTTTCAATCTTAGCACAACTTCGCTCCAGAGTTTCTTATTTAAAGATGGGATACGCAGGATACAAATCCGCCATCACCGCGTACAACTGAAACCATCTGCCAGACCAGTGTCAGCTACCAATAACCTGCCAACAAAAAATGCCGTGTCACAAATCCTTGTCAGTGCCATCCGATCAACAATTAGCCATAGGTGATCCAGTCGGCGATCAGGGATAATCATCCAACCCGTTGTTCTCTTCCAGTAAACAGGAGTGATAATGTGGTTTCGTGCCCCTGTTCTTCCGTACCGTAATTATTTGTTGTCCATCTGATGAACTAACCGCTCCACTTGCTGTCTATACAACCAACGTGTCTAGTTTTCACGTTATCGATATGCATACCACCAATCACATGTGAAGGAATTGTAGTGCATACAGGATCACAATATTGTAATTGGGTAGTCTCCCACCCTGCTCTGTACCATAACTTCCGTTGTCCGATACATGTACGCGTACTAACGCATGTCTTCTGATTTGCGTAAGGTAGAACGTTTAGATGAACGCTGCAATGGTTCCCATGCTTCCAGAAAAACTCGTCAACAGTGGGATCAAAATATCGTCCTTCTCGTGAACTTAGATTGCGCAAGGTTGGTGCCGTCTTCGGGAGAAATGCACCAGTTCGTCCGTGCGCTAACGAGCGGTGATGCATTTGCACTTCGAAGGAAGGTGATGTCGGATGTAGGGTGAACCCACCAAACTTCAAACAGATTGTTGTGCAATCCCAAATATTCAATAAGCCAATAAAAACAAAAGGACTTCCAGATCATTCCTGACTTTACGAAAGTATGAATCCGTATACCAAAAAAACTCGGCCACTGGTCTCACAAATCGCCTTTTAGGAACCGGACTTCTCGGTTTTACCTCACTAGTTGCCCTAAACATATGAAAAAATGTTATAAAATTATTGCAGAAGCTAACCGGTTCATGAGTGGAATAAACATAAATGTGACTAACCGTTTAAGTTTAACCAACTCTTCGTCCTGGGCCTTAACCTTGGATTCCGAATGCAGCAATTGTACCTGAACACGAGCGAACGAAATTAGAGGGAGTAGGATATTGGCATAAAGGTGTTACTGCAAAAAAGAAATACGATGTGTGTAGTTGATTCCATCTGCGACAAACTTATGTATCCCAAAGAGGATGAAGGGCCTCATGTAGCTGAACGTTTGGAATCCGATCACATCTCTCCTACAAATGACATTCACGAAACCTAAGAAGAGAGTATGAGTTGGTGGCCTGGATGTATCGAAATCGGACCGGCGTTCACAGAAGGCGGAAACTCCAGCCACGCAAGATTTGAAGCTGGTAAGGTGAAAAGAACAGGCGAAGAATCAAATCAACAGCATATAAACTGCATCTTATCGACGCTTGGTATTTCGATCATCCTTAAACTAAACTCAGGCAAACTGGCGATACTTAGGCCCACGTGCTTTCTATGCGTTGTGCAGCAGCCGAAAGAATCTGGACAGAATTGATCGCCGATTCCAGAACGATTCGTCTAGTTTAAACGAAACTGACACCAGTTGGAAAAGGATATATCACACAGAAAAAAGCAGCACCGGTCGCCTGGTAGTAAAATAGTGGGCGGATTGAGCCACACTCAAACAAATAAATAGGTAAATAAATAAAAAAGACAGAATAAATCAAACATGCCAGCTAAGTGGAAACCAAAAACATGCATCATCTAGTGTACTTTCTTCGCTGTCTTCCAGGAGCAACGAATCTTACCTTGAGGCGTTCCCACTCACTTTCCTGAGTTTGCGTTAGTTTGTGCAAATGATTGAGTTGACCTTTAGAACGAAAAAAAGTGAAATAATACCACATCAAGGTTAAAACTGCGACTGATGACAATTTGTGACGAGAGCTTTATGCGTTCGGAAGCACAAACTAGCGCCCAAAGCAAACCGTCACGCCCAAGCTCTGTAATACACATTTAAGCTGCTGGATATATGCATCTGAAGAATAATCCGGAAAAGAGACGAATCGACAGAGTTCTAAAGTTGACAACGTTGTTTCAACAGATATGAAAAAGCCCACCACCGTCGCCGACGTCTGTGTTACAGCCTTGCAAGTCAACCGGAACCATGATTTTCCACGCCCGGATATGGTATTGGACTGATGTGTGTATGTTACTACCCACTGGGAAGAAACCTAAGTTTGTTGGATACTGCTGCTGATCGTTGTCAAAAATGCAACTTGCGAAGTTTGTGGAATCGACGTAACCCCCCATGATTCAGCCGTGATGGATTACGTATGAGGGGCACTATATGGGGTTGAAAACCAGCACCTACTGCTTCACCATAATGATGAAAACAAAGGCTAGTTAACTGGATGCGTACTGATGACCATTCCTAATAAGGACGAATCAGCTAGTCATTTGATTACGAAAAACATTGAAACTGGTCTCACTAATTACACAAAGATTCGTCTGTCCAGGTAAGGTAGTTTCCAAGATACACAGCGGAAGATTCCAAATGCACAACATGGTTAATGTATGCAGGAAATGCGCATTATAGAACCTGCTGTGAGTGTAAACCCAAATAAGCAGAAAATTTGCGCCGGAATGTTTTACAAATGGAGTTTGGCAATAAGTAAACTCTATTAAATGGCTATGTGACAACAATGCGAATTCGTTCCATGCTTGTGCTTAACCTGCTATCTTGTACCGGTACACTGCGGATCCACCTGCCGCGGTGTGAATGAAATGGGAAAATTGGCCTGGCTGACCATTGGTAAGTGGGATGCGGACATACCGAGTTAAAAAAACTCATATATCTTTGGTGGTATTAGATGAACAAGCCGATCGCGACAACTACTGAGCTGAAAAGGGCACAGGTATTGTTCGATGCGACGGATATTCAGTCAGAGCACGTATGATTGGTCGGCGGAGTTCAGCAAAGGAGCCGGCCAGGGATTTAGATCTGGTTCTTCCGTACTACTGTCCAGAGGGTCAACAAATGCAGTCTTCATACACGAGACTACTGGTGGCTTAATTTTGCTTCAACTAATGGTCCTCAACCGGAAACTCTCCCTCCAGGAGTGAGTTTCAGTGGATCGAATGGGAAATGTAGGCTAGAGATTCAGAAAAAAACGACTGAAAACTGTTACGTGTTGCCCCCATTTATCACGTGACACCCGTTCTTTCTGTAAGTAGGGTTGCTCTTGTCATATATTAGCCCTAATGATCATGTGATCAAAACTTTTCAGTTGTTATGCTTTGGGTTTTTTCATGTATTTTTTTGCCATTGGGTTTTTCTTGCTCATCTGGGTTTGGAGTAAAATTCTAGAGAGAAAAAGAGAAGGTGTTTTCAACACGAATTGCGAGTCTAACAAGGGTCGTGCCTGTGCTGCCCGCTGTGGGTTTACTCACAGTGAATATGTATGAGGTCTGAGCGCGTATACCACTGAATAAAGTGTTCTGGGAGTTTTAGCAATCCGCATCGATCGCCTCGTCACCGCTCTACCCAGGACCGTCCAGCCGATATCACAACAGATCGAAAAAGGACAAGAAAGAAGCTCATGTCGAACGAGCAGTCCACCGCACGAAAAAGTCACATGAGGTGATGTATTCATGTGTGCAATTAAATTAGGTAATGATGGATAACCATACCACATGTCGATTGTCCGGTTAAAGTTGATGCTTTTAGACTGTTTTCTCGAGCTTGAGATAGCTCAGCGGTTAAGGCGCGAACTTACTGACCGCAAGGTCCGTGGTGGGAACCTAACCTCAGCATTTCGACTGCTCTTGTCTAAGCTTGGGCAACCTGGCAGTATCCCAGCCCTCGTGCCTCCTTCCGTTGGCATGGAAGCCAGGCACCGATAGGATGCAACAGCTGAACGATTTTTTACTGTGTCTGCTAGCTCGCCTAGAAGGTCGGTACGTCAGTACCGGTTCCTCACAACTTTACAATTGGTCGTGCTACTCTTGGTGTTAGGAATGATCTCGTTAAGTTAGCCCTTAGGCTTTCATTTAACTGACAAATCTTTGAAAATGATTAAAGCTGCTATGCTGTTCTGGTACATCCTCTCTCTGAGTCAAGTTAGATCCGGAAGGGTTCGCTCTCATTCTAGCATACGGCATCCTTTGCTGAAATCGGGAATAGATCACAATCTGTACGGATCTAGCCTGTGACCGCCCGTCGTGGGCAGCAACAGTAAGGGACGTCTGTGAAGTTGACTCAACCGGCCATAGGATAGAGTTGTCGTAAAGTAGAAGTGCCCACTTAAATTACTCATTTCAATCCAATCATATATATATATATATATATATATATATAATATATACGCAGGCAAATTTCCAAACTAGGCGAAGCGATGAACAACCAACTGATCTACAACCAATGTCGGCTACGATGTCCGCATTATTCAGAACACTACTGCCGACCAGCGAAACCCCGAGGAGGGAATGACCTTTTGCGATAAACCGAAAGGGGTGCATTACACGAAACTGGCAGAGAACCATTGTCCTAAACCGCACCTGGTCGAAATCCTCTTGTAAATCGTGTATCATGTCACACAGTTCTTTGTTTACCGAAAATGGAGAATAGGAGGTGGTGGTACAATTAAAAGGCGATGATTTGCCTCAATTCAGCGATATTATTAGGCTCTAACGTTCATTATCGTGGTAAAAGGTATTGTAACGGCAACTGTCTCGACGGACCAGCAGAAACTGCACGATAGTCAGCCTATCTGAACCTGACGTGGCGGCCCGGTCTGCGTGCTGTAATGATCCCGTGGACTACACCGGCTGGAACTTCGTTCCACAAGGTGCAACCATGCAAGAGGAACAAAGAGGAGCAGGCGGACTAAGATCAGCCAGACAGTAATCGTATAAAGAGGCGATCTGGGGCTAATGTCTTACTGTCTTCTCCGATGGGAATGTGAAGTCATCGTGCTTTTCTCGGGCGATTAGAATATTCATATTCATGGAAACGACGGTGTTAAATGTTTTTCTGGCAAAAAGGTCGCGCCAACGGTTGACCGTGAGCGACGGCAAATTATCCGGTACGGTCGAAAAATAAATGAACTTTGCCACGAGCCCAATGCGGCTCCAAACGCATGTGAGTGAGACCTTTGTGCCTTGTCCGCTGCGCTCTCGGACTAGGCCAGTCCTCTGTAGTCGAACAAGTCAGACTATTGAGTCATCGATTCAAGGATGGGTCCTCATAAAAGCCTTAATGACCGCTGCTTTGCGGGTCAGACTTTTCAGTAAAACACTAAAGAGAAGGCTCCCTGAAAAGACCATCCTCCCACCGCCTTGTAGGTCGGACTTTTGACTCAAAGGATCAAATTGGGATATCTCTTTATCGGCCTTGGCAACCGGGCCCATCTATGTCCTTCCCCAACTCCCCACGCTACAAGCAAACGTTGCTGAACGATTTGGTTGTCAGTTATTTGACAGATGTGCCTTATCCACCCCGATGCCCATTAGAAATAAACAAAATAATACTCCATTAATTCTACGAGATTCTTTGTACACAGGGGATTTCAACATCCGTACTCTATGTCAGAATGGCAAACAAGCAATATTTACCCAGACTTTGAACGCTTAAGGTTGATGCATGTTGTCCCTGAACGAGTGATACAAGTGATACATTCATCTTAAAGGGCCCACGATGAATTCAGCTCTGCTGGTACAGAAGCGATGACTTTAGAATATATGACGTTAAAGTTGTACTCAGCCCCAGGGCTGAATGTGCTTTCCTGGACTGCTTTGCTCGAATGAATTCCAGTGAACAGTCGTCTTTGCGCCGTTCGGTTATAAAGCTCAATCAAGTTCAACGTCACCCCACAAAATCAGGTGCTCAGTTGTAGTGTCAGAAAATGTTCTGAGGGACCGCAGATTTGACGCTAAAGTACGCTGCTTAACGAGACTTAATCGGGTTCACTCGTCGAGGAAGAAGCGTCATCCTTGCGGGTGATAGGAATGCCATATCGAACGTCTGAACTCCTTGGAAGCACATCTGGGTGGTCGATTCGAGGTGGATGATCGCCACACAGATAACGGATAACGACTCTTCCAGTTGTACGCTGGAAATTAACTGTTTCCGGTCGGCACGAATTTTTAACATAAATGTTTGCACAGCGTACCTATGTGTAAATCAACTACTGAGCCGGTTGGATCACATGGCTATCAGCCACCGATGGAGAGCCGGATTCTTCTGGGGCACACAACTTAATTCCCATAACGTCATAGTGCGAGCACGTTTGACAGTGTTTACTTTCAAACCTGAACCCCATGCTTGCGGATGAGCCGATCGAGGTAGTAGACAAATTAGTCTAACTAGGTAGTTGTATCAGTCACGGTGATCTATCTAAAGACGATATCTCCATCTGAATCAGGAAGAAGACACCAGCTCTTGTCAATCTGCACCACCTGTGGCACAGGCGCGGCGTCAGCTTATCTATCAAGGGTCGAGGTTACAATGCTATGGTGCGCTCCACAGTGTGATATGGGCCAGGAACCTGAAAACTGCGCGCTGGGGACGTTAAAAAGCTGTCGTTGTTTGACGGTCGATGTCATCGGAGCACTGCCCGAGTCTGGTGGAAACATGGGGTCGGTAGTGCTGAAGCACGTCGAATGGTTTCGGAAGACGTAACTCATCCACGACACATGAGCTGATCACAGTCCACATGCTGAGCTGGCTTGGTCACGTGCTCCAGTCTGCCAGTCAACTGAATTTCCCGGAAAGTCCTTTTCGCACAACCACATGGAGGGTAGAGACGAGCCACGGAAGATCAAGCAATGACTTGACAGTGATGTGCAGAAGTCATCACCAGCAAACTCAGCTACGCTGATCAGCCCATCCCCCTGGGTGGGAACCCCGAGCCGGGACACATCAATAGCTACAGACATTGACAAATATAGCCCGGTAGCGTGCTAAGTGGTGCGCATACATTCGTGCCGTTGACTTCAATGTATGGATCCGCTTCCGATTTCCCCAATGGAAAGTACACTATCACCCCTGGATTCACACGCCATTTGTATCAGCCACTGCTTTCAGTGCATAGCCAACCCTATCTTCCCAGATCGTCGACGAGCGAAACTGTGGCCGCTATGACCACTGTACATCGTGCCCGGTTTACAGCTGCTGATAAACATAAGTAGCATGATCTTGATGAAGCACAGTAGTCTGACCTGGGAATACCAACTGAAGCTATCATGGACGCATTTTGGTCTAACTCAGGAGCGTAATCTAAAAGTTTTTATCGTCTAGTGTGATGAGGTCATGATAGGCATCGCCTGGAGCAAAGTACCCGACCAGGTATCGACCTAAATCCTTATATGACCGTGTGATTTATCTGCCTGTGCACGACGGTTGAAATAGTGTGCACAAAACACAGAATGATTGATGGAGCATTGTTGAAGATACTTCAAAAGCAATGTAACCACCGGATGACTTGTGTCTACCTTTCGGAAAACTTAAGAAGGTAATTTACCTACCTGCTTGATCCTTGATAATCCCATCTTTGGCTTCACACTTATCCTGGAGATGTTGAATCTTACTGTTCAATCGTTCAATTTTCGCTCTGGAAATTTTGAAAACAGATTGAGATAATGTAGTAGTCAGTCTCACCACAACATGCGAACAAATTTCACTGCTTATTGCCAATCCGTAGCTGGTGACGTTCATTCATATGTGGGATTCAACCATGAATGTAATCGTCAACGGAAAACACTGATTGACAGAGATATACCTTTTCAAGATATCTTCACCAAGTTATGTCGCATCAGGCTAAACCATGTAATACATAACGAAACAGCATATCGTGGAAAACCTTGATATAATAAGAGAAACGTCTACACCTATCCGCGTGAAAATCCACCATCGCGGAAAAATGAACAGTTAGCTCCGCCCTGCGATAAGTTTACGGTTATTCAGACAAGGTTCGACTGAATACACCGGTTCATGAGGTTTAGATCAAGGTGGAAACAATGTACTTCAGATACGTAAACGCACTGTGACCTCTATGCCCACATGACCATCGAGTCTGTCTGGTGCAGATAAACCACTTTCTCATAAACAACGTCTGAATGTAGGGGATACTTGCGACAGAAACGTTAGGAATGGATGACGTTTAGAGGCAATAAGGCAAGTTTAAAGTTACGACCGGGTTATAAACTGACAGAAGAGTGCGAAAACGAAAATAGCATCTTCTACAGTCCGCCAGTTAATCGTCATTGTCCTTTGATCGCGAAACACTAATATTCCATTTGAGTCGGGTTTTGGATTCGAATTCAGCAGCTATAAATGTCGAAGCGGCGTATTGCAGACAACGCTGTAGATTTACTTGCCAAATACACCGGTTGGTGCACCAATTTGGTTTTGACGAGAGACTCAACTGAATCCCAGCGAAATCTATCGTACACGATATTCTTCAACTTAATGTGCCGGTTTCGTATTTTCTATAGTGAGAGTCTCCAAAATTAGAGGAACACTGGATGATAGCTAGAAGAATGTAAGCGTAAACCTAACAATAAATAATAAAAGCTCAGCTATGGGTAGACCACTTCAGAAGTAAGGGGCTAGGTACTGAAGGACACTTAAAGGATCAAATGAAAGTGACGTCTGAGAGAGAGAGAGAGAGAGAATTGCACCATAGGCACTTAGACGTACGATTGCGTCCGTTCGGACTCTTTGGTTTCCTTCAAAGAAGCCCGGAGTTTCTTAACTAGATTGTTGGTTGCCAATTGCTCCTGAGCCATTCGTTCTCCTTCTTTAAGCAAGTCCTCCAGTTGCGTGGTTTTCCCCGACAACGACCGCTCCAGTTCAGCAATTCGCTTCAACAACCTGTGTGGATACGGGACACAAATGAGCGACCAAACGGAACAAAAACCAAAGCTCAATGAAAAGTGTGGTAACAATATTAATAATAATAATTGTTCAGCTGTAACACCCGATGAGGAGTATACTTGAATCACGTAACTAAGACACTTATTAAAGGACTATGGTGGCAACCGAGCTAAATGCGAAAAGTAAAATGTGAAGACGGCATGCAACATTCCATCCACCTAGATATGGAACAACATTTCTGTAACATCAAATGCCCTGCCACAGATAAAAGGCAAAAAATAAAAGACACAACGTACGCTTCCTCATTAGATGATGGTTGGCTGGTTTGCTTTGTGGACATTAAGCGCGACTGAGCAGTTGCAAGACTGGTTTTCAATTGGTCCCTTTCTCGTGTCAACATGCGAAGCTGCATTTCGGTTTTAGCTAGTCGTTGTGAGAACTCCGTGCTCAAAGCGGAAAGATCCTGTGACAACTGTCCATTTTTCAGCTGCCTGGTGGAGGTTAAATCGAAAATCGGAGGCATACAAAACACAAAATTGTGTAACCACAGATCGAGACTGAACTGTAGACAACGGCACTAAAGCACACTATGAATTCAAACCAATAGGCGAAGATAAGCCTATGTGATCGGTAAAACCATATAATCGATCAGTCCATGCTACATCAGGTACCGGTCATGGAACATGCATTCATAACTGCAAATAATCATCGTTTATTTCCTTCGTTAAACTAACACCACATATTTAACAGTAAGTGATTAGCGAGGTTTCCACATACTCGATCACAGCTGCTCAAGTGATATGTGCCTCACTGTTGATTTACTTACCTCGACATATGCTACTTATATCCAAGGCCCAGTGGGCAAATTTGGTAGAAATTTGGTCAGAGTTCACATATGCAACTGTACTAATGTAGGGGGCCTACTGTTTTCGACGATCGAGCAAAGTTAGCGAGAGCAAGTGGCGAAAACAGTAGTAGGATCTAGTCCATAGAAAAGATACACAATTTTTTCTACCTGGTCCGGATGAGCCTACTGTATAACAATATCGCCTGGTGAGAGGTAGGCTCAGTAGTAACCTGTTACACAGTAAGACCCTGTTGCTCGTATTTATGACTATTCGCTCGACTTCGACTCAATACGTCTCACATATTGGTTGGAAAGTGCAATCGAACGCATGTCAATAACCATTCACGAAACTTACGACAGAAGAAGCGCGTTCGCATCACGAAGTTCACTATTTTCTTTGCTCAGTTGTAGGATCTTGGATTCGCGAATGCTCAGCAAGTGCTTCTTCTCCTCATATCTCTGTACGGGTATCAAATAAGGAATAGTAGGAGCCGATAACGTTGATCGACCGGAAACATGAAGAATGTACACATAGAAAGAGCATGAGGCAACATAGCAACGTTGAATGGAGCAAAGGTTAAACGAGGGAGGGCGTTAGCTCATGAATGTCAGTAGAATGCTACTTGTAAACAAAGCGTTTCGCTGAGAAGATAAGCAGTGTAAAATAGCACCCAAAAAGGAGATATTCGGGGTTCTCAGGAGAAATTCACAAATGACCAAGACTTCTATAATCAACCTCAATAATTTTGTGTTCCTAGGGACTAGGGGGAGATCATCATCAAAGCAAACTTTTGACGGTGGACCATGCGAGCAACGCGTAACCGCTGCTAACTTATGTTCGCCTTACATTGTGCTCGTCAAGTTAGCGTTGCATGCTCCGTTCACCAGACTGTCCCCTCCAGGGGCGTGAGCAACTGAAGCGATTGCAATGGGCGAAAACGGTTTGAAAACTCGTGCTGCAGTCGATTTGAATCAGTGTAGGCGCGTACATCGCCTTTCTTTGTAAATATGAATTAGTCAAGTAGATTCCTTATGGATGCACGCTCCATCCAAAGCGTGATCAACAAACACATTGAAATGGACCCAGTCTATCAATTACTGAGGATAAAAGAATCACAGACCTACAAGCCTCAAAACCACACAAGGAACCCGAGGAGGAAGATGGGGAGCTCGAATTTAACGGATAAAGCAATTTGACTGGAATACGCCTCGAACCTAAAATCAAAGGACGAAAATGAACACAGGATGGTACTTGATTAACTTATCAAATGCGGAGATCAGCCGTTATAAAGAAGATGAGGAAGTACAACCAAGCAAGAAAACTTAAAAAAGTCAAACCACAATGTAATGGAAAGTGAGAACGAGACAAATCAGTAAACAGAAAAAAATGCCGAAAACAGGTGTCGGAATAACCAGGTAAATTGGAGGAAGATAGAACAAGACGCAGCACGGACTGCGCCAAATCTACCGAAAGAAACTGTTCAACGAACCAGTTGGATGCAATGAGTGTGGACCACAACACAGCACAGATCACAAACGGACCGGTGAAATCACGATAACACATTCCCTCAATCAACCAAACAAGAAATATCAAATATACAGTTTTGTAAGGAGGAAGAACCCACCCAACCGCGCACTGATGAGGCCCCCAGGATTGGTGACGAAACGTCTGCAGGCAAATTGCCAAGCTCGGCGAAGAGATCAACGGCTACATAATCTACGACCAATCAGGTTTCTTACCTGGTGTTTGTGTCAAAAGGAGAATGTGGTTCCCCAAAAGAAACACATTGCCTGAATAGAAGATCTGAGTGTTTTTTTACCCAGTGGCCATATATGATGCTGGATCCGCAAGAACCGCGTATTCAACTTGGAACATTTAAATTTCCAAAACAACATTCAAAGCAACTGTTCACTGAATTTACGTAGAAATTTAGTGTAGAAAATGACAGCAGGGTTAGAAACTCGTATGAAAGCATGGGGATGAAAATCCGAGTGCATATATTTAAGCTATACATGGGTAGGTAATCAAACTAGAAGTCATCACGTTCGAGTAAACGCATCGACCAGAACACTTCAGATCGAAGCCTTATCAGGCCCCCTGAGCTGTGTCCTGGCTATTCCTAACAAGGGTGGAGGAAATGTACGTTACAATTTGCGCTTCAGCATGGGTTACGTGATGAAATCCACAGTGAAGCTGATAAAAATGGACAAAGCTTCGGAGAGAGCACATATGTGACCTCCGGTCTGATCCAAAACCTTAGTTTGAGAAGCCTTTTGAGAGGAAGCTTACAGGACTTAAATCCTACAAGCCAAATCAGTGAAAGTTTGGTTCCGACCACATCATTGCTGAACGCCCTCGGATGCTGCGATTTACTTGAAAAGAAAATCAATATGGTAATTTCTGAGAAACAGGTCACCAGTCATGTGGATCCGGCATCCCATGGAAAAAATGGAAATGAGGGCAAATTAGAACAGTACTAACGTTCCAACTGGCCGTAGTATGAATTAGAGCTACCCTTCGCTTGAAAGACAGTCGCTCAGGAGAGGGCATACGTCACAATATACACATTCTCCTGCGAGCACTTTCCAGTGTTGTTTCTAATGTGTAATGCCAGCACAATGTCCAATAGTAACGTGTCCCAAGCGGCAATAATAAAACCTAAGAAGTCTTTCATTTTGAGTGAATACCTTTATGCAAGGAAGATGTAGGAAGCTAAATCGATTCCGCCTAATCATTTGGTAAAAGCAAGGTGATTTTAGCGCTTCGATGGTAATAAAAATTTAAAAAATTTACAGATGACTGGGTGACTACATACAAAACAGCCCCATCTGCTTTTCAATGAGAAGCGCGGATTGCCATCAGTCTGAGTAAGTTATCGATGAAGTGAGTCTGAATCGCCTAAGAAGCTCGTTGTATTCTTCTGTTTTTCTAAGTGCAACCTCCTGCGACAAATCGCAGCTCAATCATCATGGACAGCACAACATAAGTATTCAACACTGATGCCTCGCTGCCGCATAGCCATAATTTATTTGAAAGCCTTAATTGTGGAGAAAAGAATAAAGACGATGCGGAAGCGATTTAATGCTACTTACCACAATCATTCCGAGGTATCCACATTTCCAGACATTCATTCAGGCAATCTGGATGGAAATTGACAACAGGAACGCCACTGACATCCATTAGCAGACATACATTACATCGCATCCAGAAGGAATCACGCGGTCCCTATCCTGGAAGGCGAATCGCACCGACGGCACCCAGACTTGTCGCAATCTCTTCCGTACCCCCCCCCTCCCCGCCTTGCCAGGCTGAAGGTTGGCCATCCCTGTCACCGGCATACGAATTTGGTTTTAGCGGGAGACTCAATGGAGTCCAGCTGAATCTCTCGTTTATGATGGTCCACCTCGACTGAATGTGCTGCACGAGGCCGCTTCATGTTCCAGTTGCTACGACATTCGAGATATCGCAATACGTTGTCGTTTAGACGTGACACGCTACTCATAAGGTTGCTGAAAACTCTTCGACAGCCCACGACCGGTTTCGCCCTTCAAGGTGTCGTAGCAAGAAAAAGCCATGTTATTTCACACGGGAAACACCGGAGTTTTGAAGACACTTCAGTGTTCGTTTCATCTCGTCGACCACAAAATTGAATAAGGATGGAGAGAGTGGGCATCCTTGTCGGACACCACTTCATTTATAGAAGCTTATCGATAGCTCTCCGCATACTCCCACACGCCCACAAGCCTGAGGATACAAAGAAAATATTACACTGACAAACTTGAGACATCCTTGGCTGAGCAAGCGTGTTACGGAGAACAGACCGGCCAAGTGAGTCAAAAGCGCCTTGAGAATCCAGCAATACTAGAATTGCGGGTGCTTTATTTGTACTGCTTTGTTTCAGCACCTGGCGGAGTTTGGAGATTTGACCAACGCAACGCCTATCAGGCTGGCATCCGACGTGCTGTTTTCGGGCCAATGCTCCACGATCGCCACAAGGCGACGAAAAGCAAGTGCACCAAGAGTCTCGTTATGACTGCAGTCAAGCAGGTCCCTCTTTCTCGAAAATGGGTACTATCACTGATTCTTCCCGGTTGTCATGGACAGTCTCCTTTTCTCAGATGCAGACGAATAGACCAAACCAGCGCTGACTGATGATTTCATCCCTATCCTTGAACAATGCAGGCGAGAAGTCATCTGGACCAGGAGATCGGTGGGGCTTGAGATAACATATGAAGTCATAAAACTTCGAGACCGTAGGGGGTTCCAGGTCCACCGTTCACGGTTCTGGTGAAGTTCGAGGATCCAACTGAATGGCAGCAGGTGGCCACGAGAATTGTAGTTCAAAGTGCTCGACCCAGTGGTCGAAGCGTCCTTCTTTATTGAAGACGGTTGCGCCACTTTGATCCTTGAGCTTTCGGCTCACAGGTAATTTTTTGGGGAAGGTCGCATTGATCAACGGAAATAGTCTTCGAGCATTCCTGACTTTCTGAGCCACCCTCATTTCTTTGGTCTTCCGTGTCCACTAAGCTTCACGGTCGGCGCACAAGCTTACTCTCACTTGACGCCTGAGGGCCGAATTCTGTTTGGGACTGACGGGAACATTTCTCCGAGGTTCAGGCGCCGCAACTGTTCTGTCTAACATCCAGTGCTTGATCGGATCTGGTAGCGCCGTGCCACGGGCAGAACTCCCAGCATTGTGCAAAGATATAGCTATCTCGTTCCAGGACGAATTCACATCCGACGGTGGAGAAGTTCGAGGTCTAGAAGACGATTCTGATAAATTCGTCTAACCTCGGGACATGCCAGTCTCTTAGTTTCTAAGCGATTTGTCCGCATCTTACACAGCCTTGGAAAACAAGAAAAGCGACTACAGACGAACGTGTGGTCGGGATCCACAAACGTCTTCCAAAACGAGCGGTAGTCAGTTGTTGATCCGCACCATCAGTAACTGACGGCGATGTGACCAACTTGTGTCAGTGGTTGGCAAGCTGTCGGAGGAAATCATGTGGCCAGACAGCTTCGGTTATTTCCGACGTTAGTACTATACAAATAGTCTGCGATCAGGGCATAGCTGAAGCATTCGTTCGCCATTGTCCATACGTTCCGAGTTCAATCCATGTCGACCACTTAGTCGAGTCTCGGATGCGCTAGGTCTGCCCACTTCTGAATTCATATCTCCGGCAACCACGGCAATATCTGAGTTTTTAACCCGCTGAGCAAAAGCCGGTTGTTGTCTTGTTTGCTTTAGAGTGCGAAAATAATTTTTTTAAAAAGTCGTTCGGTGGTAACACCCTTTCGGTGCCTAGCTGCCAGGCCACCCGAAAGAAGCACGAGGGCTGGGACACTGCCAGGTTGCCCAAGTCTAGACAGGAGAAGTCGAGAGGCAGAGGTCGGGTTCGAACCACGGACCTTCCGGTCAGTAAATTTGCGCTCTAACCACTGGGCCATCTCGCCACAGAGTGCAAATATTAAAAGTAGTCAGAGAGAGTGGGCGTCGACGATTGAAGATGGACTCCGAGATGCCTGAGGCCGTCTGAGCCGGTTGACGCACAGATGTTGGGACAAAAACCGATGTAAGACGGACGGGATTATCAGTCTTGATGGAAGAGGAGAAGAGTACTAATGCGGTGGGGGAGGGGAAGAAAAGTAGGTAAAAGGGGAAGAAGAGGGCAGTCAGCTGTTTTCGCTTACCCGCCCTGTTGTATGCAGCCAGTAGTGACCCGGCTGACGGCACCACGCGACGTCCGGTGTAGTGTGAGAAAATCGTTAGTTGTAGGTATCATGGTTGTACGTGGGTTGGGACACCCCCAGGGCGCCCACACTTAGACGGGAAGACGATTAGGGTCGTCTGCTAAATGCTTTGGTTCAAAAGCCTGACCACCAGGCAGTGGTGTTTGCCGGAAAATGCAAGTGCATTACGTTTTTTAAAGAACAAGTCGCTACGCATGTTCCAACCCCCAATCTGAAAGGCCAGAGGACTGTTGGTCAGACCTCTAACCATTGGCCAATCTGGTATGAGAGACTCTGCGAGTGTCGTACGGACACTCCCCAGTATGGCTCAATGGGTAACGGAGGCGCACAAACCGCCACACCATGGTAAGGTCTCTTCATGACGGATCCAAGCTCGAAGGGTTGTCTAATGCTCTCATTTGACCATATAACTTTCTATATCGTGGAAGTTCTCACCTCTCTGTCTCTATCCCAGAAGTTGGATGAATCCATAACGGGTGAAGAACGTGCGTTGATACCCGGATAATAGTTCAAAGACCCGGGGATTAACCTGGTCAATGGCCTGGTAGTGAATAAAGTAAAGGTATAGATGGTTGTTGATACTCCCTATGCAAAGCTGGTGCGAAGTCTGCTACAGAAAAACAGGTACCGATCAACCAGTGACGCTCACCGTATAGCCTCAGGTGCGATCATCATGCCTCATTAGAGAAAAAACGGCTTGAAAAATGTTGTATGTCAAAAAGTTAATCCAAAATACCTCAATAGTCACCATTTTGGAAGACATCCTGTTCAGTTAAGAAAACCATTTCATTAATTTTTAGCAGGTTAGGCCATTCGGTCCTTTCAAGCACCACTGTGGTAAAACATCCTATCAACCATCATGAGGCGAAAAACCAAACTGGTGATTTGGTCCGTTTTTTGGAGCATTCGTTATTGGGAGCAACCATCATGAATGTTGTCATTATTTCGTTATGGCTGTCGTAATTGCTGATAAACTGACAACAAACTCGAGGACGACCAAAGCACACATTCTTATCAAAGAGCAAGGAAGTGGCGTAGCTATGAAAGTGGGCTTTTTTCTGCGACTGTTGTCTTAGTTCAGCGGGCTTACATGGTTTAGCGAAATCAGGTAAGAGCATATGATCACTGTCCATGGTGGAGACGTTCGCAAGAACAAAGTCACTAACCTTGGAAAGGCGTTGAAATGCGAACGATATATCGTCCTCGTTCGGGGTCCCATGAACTGTGAAACGAAAGATGCTCATAAATTGAATGATCAGCCAGCAGAAATAAGAATTGATATAATTTCTATAACTTCTGCGTGAAACCTCTACTAACAAGCATCAATTAGCTCATACAAAACTGCAAGCTAGTAGCTACACGTTCAGTGGTCTTCAGCACTACGATATAGTAACTTTAGTCGTAGTTCCGGTCAACTGTTTACAGTGATTTTCAACATGCCCATCACAGATCTAGACAAGTTTTCCCAAGCATAAACATCACGTTTGATTTGGTTGACTGACATGAAATTTCTCAACAACAGAGTTCGTAAAGAGAAGCACCCGACGTTTTCAAGACCTTTTGCTTCAGTAGAGCAGAGTAATTCGAAGAGAAAGTTCTGTTCTCAGTCTCTACGACTTGAATGGTGACCAACAGGACTGAAAGATCAAGAGAATGGTATTCGTGGAATGTGAAGACCAGTCGGTACGATAAGGTAGAGACAGGTAAATTCAGATTTGTGTGTATCTACCAACAAGAACATATCATCAGAAACGGACTGGCGATACCTTCCAGAAGTTTTAGTCCGCGCCATGCACCAGCAAGGGGAAAAGGCGTCCGAAATTTTTTTATAGGAGAGGGAGGGGACTTTAGAAACAGAAATGTCAATTATACAGAAACTGATGGGTGGTTCGATTACATGAATAGTGATAGCCTCGACGCTGAATTTGGCGAAAACATCATTCATGGAATCACCAACAACTGTGGCAACGATAACCTCTCATAAAAACGAAAGTTTGCAGTGTGAAGTTTTCAGGTACAGCTATAAAGTTGGCTGGCACGTGTGAATACCATCGAGACAGACTAATAAAAGTGCCACCTAACACTTCTGATTTGGAGCGAAGCCCGACAATCTCAACTCGAGGGCTAAAAAAGTATGGGGACGCTTCGATGATCCATTCCCTTTGTGTATTAAGGTAATGCTGAGAACTCTAAAAATAGACAACGCTGTTTCGGATTGGGTAAAATACGGATAAATTAGCTGACCTTGCCAAGTCAGGCTTAAGATTGGAGTAGCAGCTACCAGCTCTCCACTTATACATGTCAACGGTGTAACTAGAAAATCGGAGATGTCTCTTAGAAAAACCTTACAAGTTCGAGCGACACATTTACACGAAGTAAGGTAATGTGTTAGATCCGAAAGCTTGTGGAGTGTCAAAAAGATCTTTTTCCAAATTCACCTAAAAGTCGACAATCCCTGGAGACCAATCTGTATAGATAAATGTGAGCAAACTTAGCCTATTCATTAGAGAACCATTAGAAAACTAGGATACCTCTTGAAGAACAGGAAAAGATGGAAACCGTAGTTTTGGTTCATATCTGTTATTAGGGATCCTGGAGTCCCGACGTGAATTCCTTGTCAGTGCTGATGAGAAGTGATAAGAAGGAAATAGGATCACTTCAAGTGAAACCGTGCAAGAACAAGACAAGGGTCGAAGATCCTAACCCGTAGTTGTGAAAAGGCGGAACAAAAGTATTCACTAATAAAAAAACTCACAGAAGCGATACTCTTGGCTCACTGCTCGACGATGACCCCGCAATCTACAGGAAAAATGAGAATGGGGGGGGGAGGGGGTAGAACTGGTTAAACAAAGTATGACACTGTCAGGACTTTATGTATTATGGACGTGGACAGAGTGAGAACTTCGCAAATATAACCTCGAAAATCAGGCGCTTTCCCTAAAGTTTGGAAACAGACCTGGTGATGTCGAGTGGGAATCGATAGAGGAGGGTTTGGAAGCGTGCCTCCAAAAGAACTTTTCTTTTGATGAATTAACAGTGAAAGTGTGATCACCCTCGTTGTTCTCAAAATAAGTGTGGTTGGTTAATAAAGCAGCTATTCATTTCAAATGTATCTCTACAAGGAAGCACAACAAAATAATTTTGCTGGGCGTAAACGGAAAAACTAAAGTGGGATCATTTTGTGAACATAGTCAGAACGGCAGTTATAAACTCAGAGAGGACAGAATGGGCGAAATTTCACTTGCAATCCGTGCACTACCTTGTTGTTCTATAGACCCTGGCTCTAGAACATCCAAACTATCCAGCGCTCAGTGGTTAGAGCGCGAATTTACTGACAGGAAAGGTCTGTGGTTCGAACCCGACCTCTGCCTATCGACTCCCCCTTGGGCAACCTGGTGTGACGGTAGGTACTACTGAGGAGGCATGCAAGTAGTATGTGTTTTCTCGTTACTCCGTCTTGATCTAATGGAAGGTGGGATTTATTATGGAATTTGTGGAACTACTTTGCAGCATTCATTTACAATTGCGTGATAGTAAATGAATATCCAGGAGAGTTCAAGAAGACGCGTTCAAGAAGGAGACGGATATTCAGTTTTAAAAAAACAACGTGCATATGAGAGTTTGACTTTCCTGTCCAATAGTTTGTAACCGCTTAGTTGGTGTTTTCTAACAAACAACTCCGCGGCGAAGGGCTTTCCTCCTTATACTGGTAGTATCCCAACCCTCATGCTTCCTTCTATGCAGCAGGTTGACCAAGGGAAACAGGTATCATTGTAGACATTATAAATTAGCGACCATAGGTTGGGTGACTATTCCGACTGTTGCGCAGTGGACGATGGGAATATATTGTGCACTTGACTGGCCCGATTCGTAATAGGCGGATAAATTACCTGTGTGTAGTAGCTAATTGAGGGCAACTACTCGTTCGCAAGTTACAGATGAGACAAATCTTGGAGAGTGGGTGCGAGACATGAGAGTGAGCCACAAGTACCAACAGTGCTTTGTTGGTACACATCGCACTTAGGACTACTCTTGAATTGGGAAAATATCAATAAGTGGTGGAAAACTAATGCAATGATAAGAAGGCTCACGTGTTCGAAATCAATATGCCTGTATCAGACGTCCGCGTGGAGAGTGTCTCTGTCATGTGGGAACAGTCGGGCTGTATTTTCATACTTTTAGTCTGACTGATACGCTGTACAGACGCGTGAGACAATACTGGAAGCAACTCGCCGTTGGTTGAGGTACAGCAAGATATCACCTCTATATCTGAACCAGTTGTGGTTGTCTCAATGTCATCTTCGGCAGAAACTCCACGGCGATTTGAAGGTTGGCTGTTCAGAGACAGAAGATTCTTACACGACAAATCACTCTCAGAACAACTTTTATGCAGTTGTGGCAAGTCTTGAGATGTCACTGACAGAGTTTCAATCGAGGATCCGACCGGTGAAAAGCGACCCACCTTGATAGTGCTCGGGGATGGAAGATTCGGGGGAGTTGTGCTTGCCACATGTGTTGGTTGAGTTTCATCAACCGAAGGCTTTAAACGCAAAGAAAGGAGAAATGAAACCCAACACCAAAAAATAAGGGATATCCTTCATTTCAAGAAACATCAACCAAATGTAAAACTTCATAAAAAGTAGGGTCACGAAAAGTAGACGGTTTTGCGAGCTGTGACGCTGCAACAAGGACGGGCTACCTAAACGTCAATACTGAAATAAACGAGAGGCGCTTGAAATTGCATTACAAGAGGGATACAATGAGCGGTTTAGGCTAACAAGTTCACATGATTTGTTCTCTCAATGGTTTATGATAAGATCAAGACGCATCGCGAAGTAGGATTTCGGAAATCGTTTACGATCCCCGATTACGATCTAAAACCTTAGGCAGAAGCACCGAGGACTTGACACATCCTCAAATTTAGGAAGTGTGAATGTGTTCTTATAGCCCCATAGAACCGCAGTCCTCTTTTTACTTAAAGTGCTATCCCAGACAGGAAAGCGAGACATATTAGGCCGGAGGATATCGTTGGAAACTGAAACGTCTATCGTGGAAGCAAATCGTTAAGTGCTTTGTTCAGAATTACTGTAGAATGTTGCAAGGGATTGAGGAATTTGTATAAATTGCATTCACACAATTCACTTCTGATCATTCCTCCTGTTCTGCCGGAAGTACTCTGGTGAGTTCAGAATTGTGATTGCTACATTCGATGAGCACATTCGATGCACATTTTTAAAATGTGCACTACTATTGACTCGTCTAGTTGGCGGTCATTCCTACCCAGATGGAGGATTTTTCCCCAACCCCAAGCAGAGCGGATGAGCCTTCGTTTGGACAAAAGGATCTGTGACGTTTGAGGGAGTAAAGGTATTTGCGTATTCCCGAAGCTTTCGAGGATTCTACGTCCACTGTCCAAAGATCCGTCATTGACAGAGTGGCTGACTAAGCGATTACAAATGAACAGTTGAATTGTTGTTGAAAGTATTCAGCTCAGCGACCCAGGCGTTCCTTTTGAAGATAGGCGGATCCTTTGTATCAATGGTTGTTTCACTCACCAGAGGCCTCTATAGGCCTATTGCGTGTTTCAGCTTGGATAGTTTATGTATATTTAAAAAGCCTCTCGCTTCCTTCACCTCTCCCGATTTCGGGAACCACCAAGCTTCTCCATCGGCACAGATCGTCCTTTTCACATAACATCTGATGACTCGTCAAGATGCACTGCACTCTCGATATGGAAGAATAAATGTTCGAGATTCTGACAATCTCGAGGTTTTGTCCGAGATCCAGTGCTTGAATGTAGTTGTTAACGCCATTCCACAAGCAGAGCATCAGGGATTTTGCACAGTTGTGGACAGTACCTTCCAGTAAGAGTTAACATCAGAAGACAAATTATCCGAAGGGGACGTCAATAAGTGATCCTAGTAGGTTTGGTTCGCATTAGGGTCCACGAGCTGCTAAATATTCAGGCGAGGTGTGCGCATCTTGCGCGCCCTTAAAAAGCGCAACGAGAAGCATCAACGAATATGTACATGATCTGAACCCATATAGGTGTTCCAGAACGAGTGGCAATCAGTAATTGATCCACACCACCTAAAGCTAATGGCGATATGGTCTATCTGTACTGGAGATTGGCTCGCATGGTGCGGGGGCTCCACGTGGCTAGGCGGTTTCAGTTGTTTTGGAAATCAGTACTGCACAGAAACAGTCTGTAGTCAGCACATAACTGCAACATGCGTTCGCCGCTGTCCGTGCGTCTTGATTCCAGTTCAAGACGACCACCCAATTGAGCCCTGCCAGCACTAAGTCTACCTACTTACGCATTCATATCCTCAGTAAACACGAAATGTATGGGCTCCTAGCCTACCTCAACAAGGAGACCAAAGCGTCGTAAAAATTATCTTTGAGAATATTAGAGCTCCGCACGGATTACTCTCACAGACGTTGCCAAACGAAACACTCAGATAACATTATCAACGGGCAACCATTCAACCAGAGACCTTTCAGTTCGGTGGCTTGAAAAAATGCCAACCCCGGTGGAAACAGCTGCGGTGGATTCTGAATCACCCGAGTTGCGCAATCGGAATCGAGACGAGAGAGATCAGTTCGACAACCTAATTTTGTGGGGGCAGCATGCATCAATAGAAAGTGAGTGCAGCGTACACGCAAGGGCAGTCTGTTTCAGAGTGCGAACATTAAGGGGTTCCACTCAGATGAACTAGTTGTCGGGGTTTGAGGAGTGATTTCGGAGTGTCTATCTCCATCGTGACTGAGTTGACCGTAGATATTGTAGCTAAATCTAATGGGCCGCAAAAGCATCTGTAGGTCCTTAACAATGGGTCCACGGAAATACTGCTGGCAACCGGGTAAGGCTGGGGGTGGGAGAAGAACGGATATGTGAAAGAGCAAGAAGGGAGGCGTCAGCAGTAGCCTGGTTTCGCTTACTCACCCCCGACTGCTGCATGCAACAAGTAAGGCGACCCTGCCGATGGCACTACGTGATGACCGATTGCTTTATCTGTAATTGTGCAATTCATGGTTGCACGTGGGCTGGGATACGGCCAGAGAACCCAGGCCTAGACAGGAGGACCACTAGTCTTCCCAACCAACGCTTTTTGTTTGAAAGCTTGACCACAAGGCAGTGGTGGTTGGTGTAATACCGTCCGAGTAGTTTACATTTTAAAGGGGCAAGTCACCACATATGTTCCAACCCCAACCTGTAGGACCAGGAGGTTATGTTCTCAGAACCCATTGACGAGCCGGGTATGAGAGCTTTGGTCAAAGTCACATGTACACTCCCGAGTATAGCTCAGTGGGTTATGGAGGTGCACAAAACGTCACACCGCAGTGAAGGGCTGAGGGATGTCTCCCCAAATGGATAAAAATCCTGTGGTAACTTCGTGACTGTTGCTGCGCCGTGGTGGCAACGAAAAGTTGAAGTCCGATTTTCGGACATTTCACATCTGCTCTGTCCTCCGGCAGACCGGAATGAATAGAGTCGTGAATATCATTAAGTAACTTGAACGACGAGCCCAGACTTTAGGCGAGGGGCATAATGGTACTCACGGATGACTCTGATTCCACTCTTCAGTTGCACTAAGTCGTCTTCGATCCACCGTAAACCCTCCAACACGTGTAGTATCTCTTCGTATAAAAATGTATTTCTCAAACTCTTTGTGAGCCACTCACTGCCTTAAACGGACGATATCTCGATCTTCGGTGAAACCAGAAAGAGCAGCGAAATTTCAGATAAAACTGGAATACATTCTTGCGTGTTGTTTTATAGACAATTCAACTTTTCAGACTACGATGTAAGCTTCGGACCATCTAAAACCACCAAGAAAACTGATGCTCAAACACTTACATTCCAATATGAAAAATCACCAGATTATCAAGTATTTGGTGGGTTACCATTAGTGGTTACAATCCATTGTGAGTTTTGCGGGCTAAGAGTAATTTAGACGGAAGAATTCAACTAATAAGAAAAACCCGAGAATCACACAGCAATTACAGTAGAACGACAATGCTCGGCTGGCTAAGAAACGCTAGGGACAAGCAATTCTCCCTATTAATATTCATTAGGAAAACTCCAAAATCGGCCGGAATTCATCAAGAGGAAATAAGACCATTTAGAAAACCTTTATGAAACTTGTCACTTTATGGCAGACTGATATGCAAAGGCCAACATATCGCTAACAGAGGCCACTCCAGGAGAAGCCGTTTACCCGCTTCCCCACGGTGGCATTTTCGGGGGGAAATCGTAACTTAGTAATGCACACTAGCAATGCATTTACACAAAGACATACCTCCCATGCTGGAATCCCGCCAACAGTTAATTCTTCCTGCTGTTTTAGCGCATGTGCGACTTCAGACGAACTCGTTTCTACCGGAATCAGTTCATCCAACTGATGATCTACACAGATACGAAACAGCAAGAATGATAAGAAAGATAAAACGGAATTAAGTATAAAAAACATAAGTGCAGACTGGGAAGGTGTTCTGCCGACTTCTCAATCTCGTTAAGGTCGTTCGGACAACGGAAAGAGAGCTGATGACACTGTATTGAAGTCGCACGAGAGGCAAGGTATAAAGTTTGATTAGTAAGCATCATTAGATAAACAAGTATGACGACGACAGGAGACTGGTTGTTCCAGCTGCAAGTGAATCAAACTGGGGATGATATAGATGTATTTTGGAAAGAATGATAAGAAAGGTAAAAAAGAACAGTGAAACCCGAGCCAGCACTGATATCCAAGGGTTTAGAGTAAAAGGAAAATGGCATATCATAAAAGTAAGAAAGCCATCTACACTAATTGCTAAAGAAGCAAATCTGAGTGTGTGATTTCTTGTTAGTTTTGGCCAATGGCTACCGAGTTGAGCCTACAGGTGACTCACTATGGGATTGAGACGCAACGAGTTATGACATGGCCCAGCAAACGAGAAGTATCCTTCTAGCAGGGGCATTTTCCTCCAGTGTGGTGTACAGCGGCCGTGACATGTGTCTCGTGATTTGGCTTTATGAGTTTGGCTCATATGAGAAGCTGTACAAAACCACTGTTTGATTCCACGCCATCTTTCAAAAAACCAGGATGGGTGTGCGTGGGTTTCACGAACTCAGTTTGGTTAGTCGATTGGGAACTCGATAAAACAGATGTTGTATATTTTAATGAATGGCGTACGATATAAGTAGTGAAAGCAAGGCTTAGACTAACTGAACTCGAGGTACGCATGTCTGATTAAACGATCACTGATAGTGGTCAAAGAAGAAAAAGTGTAACCAGAAGCACAGAACAAACCGCAACTAGGGAAGAGTTAAATATGTAAAAACCATAGAACAGCAACAGATTTAGGGTTAATCCCTGATGCGTTCGCAAAAACGCTGCGAAACTTCTGAAGAGTGGTTCTTACCATCAGAATCCTTGCCTTTATTTAGGGGATTCACAGGTATGTGCTTCTCTTCGGAATCTTCGAAAAGCACGACCGTACCATCACCCGGAGAGTTGACACCAGAAGGTTCGAAAGATTTCCAAGAGGAAGTATGTTGTCCCTCCGTCTCCTGGATGTCTAGAACAGCATCGATTTTTTGTTGTGCGTTCTTCAGGGCAGAATAGGCTAATTTTGATATGTTTCCAGCTTTCTCCAGTGAATTCCACCAGTCCATCCATACAGCTGTAAAATTAGATGGTATGTGTAGAAATACTGGAGTTTCTAAAAATGGGATATCAAACTTTGGCCAGAACATCAAAGTTGGGTAGACGTTATATGCTCAGGAGATTGCCTAAACTTGTCCACACTACAAGAGATGAACTACACTGGTATTTCGTCAATTTGGTGCATCTGGGGTGAGTATTATTGGTTGGTATGCGAGGTAAGCACATTTGACTGCAAATTTGTCAGTTCACTGCATAATTCTGGTTCGCAACACTTGCGCATAGGGCAAGTTAATACTTGGGTGATGTATTATCCGATACATCCATCGACAACTACCAACAGAACTCGTTGTTCTGATCGATAAACTGTCGGTTGGAGTCTTCCTAGTCGACAGCGTCACGGATGCCATAGAGCAGAGACTAAGCTAACGGTGTGATGCGGGAATGGTAAGACTTCTGGTGGAGGTTGTCGTGCACTTACGATATAGCTCCTCCGACTTTCGCTACCGCCTAACACCAACCCCGTCCATGTAGTTCCGACTAGTTACGTGCGCAAAACAGTGATCCGCGACAGCGCACAGCTTCAAACGGTGAATCAGACTACCATAGCTGACTACTCGAAAACCTCAAACAGACAAGGCTATGAACTGCAGGCAGATCCGATACATTGGGTGAATATGGGTAAGTTAGTTCAGCCACTTTGACAGCAGTGCAGGCAAAGGTGATTGATAGCTGTACACACCCCTCCACCTGTTGCTCCATGGTTCCTGTCCACCTTGTGAGACCTCGCAGTGTCAGGCCAGACCTCATGGCCATGATTATACCCATCTCGTTTCAAAGGGCAGTTTCAATCCACCTACTGCTGATGCATCACTACAGACACTACAGAAAACATGCATCCTATTCTGACCGCGCGTTCAAATTGCAGATAGTGGGCTACCCATCGATTAGTAAAACGGAAACGGAGTTAACGTTTCTACTGGGCACATGAAATTCCTCTCCTTATCGTCTCTTTCCGAAGACCAGTTGAGCCTGCTTGAGATTTTTGGAACCTCGGTAGTCACAACCCAAGCGTGGAGTTGGCCTAAGCAACGCAGCCCAACCATTCGCCACCTGGATGAAAGGTGTAGAGTTGACGCGCATACACGACCTCCTCTTCTTAGACCTCATGTCGAACATCATTATCGTTAGCTACACACCAGGATGAAAGTACATAACCGCCCATGTTTCTCACGATATTCCCACTCCTACATACGCACACAGATCGTTCACCAATTGGTATGCACATAAGAATGGACAACAGATTTCCACGGGTTATATAGGTTAGCTTATTAATTCACTAAGTGCCTTTTATGATTCTGTCACGCCCGGAAGTTAATACTTTGAAATTCAGGGCTTTGAAACAATCACGTGCTTCAATCCATTGTTCCAACTCAGTTCGTTGTGTAACTGTGCTGAAATTTTTCGGTTGAGGACATTTCGCAACTAGACGTCTGTCTGGTTATGAATATACTGAGCTGTATTCATCTGCATTGCCGAGCTTGAGAGCCATATCAAAGGGTCCTTCGCGCATTGCTATGAGTTTGGCCCGTATACATCGATACTTTACCTACAACCATTGCTGGGTCGACCCGAAGGAGCCTAACTGCTCAAATAACAACCTCCCCTAGATCTTTCGCAGGCAGTCATTCACCGTAACGTGCGTAGTTGTCGAGACACTATGGCAGATAATAGTTTAACTTATCCACATCGGTCTATTTTGGCAGCAGTCCGAGCTCTTGCACAGAGGATGGAGTAATGGGCCTAAAAAGCGTCTGCGTTTTGCATTGCACCAGATCGGCTTTGTATCAAGCTACGATTTGACCTTAGGTGGCAAAGTGTAATCGGGCAGAATGAAGACCAAGTGAACAAATACGAGCTGTCTGGTCTGGTAAAGTCTCGGAAGTTCCACAGTGGAATGGTTAAGTAAAGCAAAAGAGAAACACGTCGTCCTCTGTAGGAAAGTACAGTCAAACGGTTGCGGCCTACGCGTACATTTTTGAAGAGAATTTTCAGCTAACAGGTAACATTTTCAACATTGAGTGATGGATACGACTGGCAAACATGCTTATCAGGTGAGAGGGTATCATTAAAGGAAAATGAAATACAGCTGCTACGAGAATATGAGATATGCCATGTCAAAGTGTTAGAACGTGGACGTGGAACCCTCGAGCTTCGGAAATAGGCCAATTCCTACACTCCATCAAGCGTCACAGAGGTGTTTGTCCTGACGAATGCCCATCCGCTGTGTTTGAGGATGGGGGCTAACCTTCAGTCAGCGCTGTTCTAACTAAGTTGTCTCTCTCTGGATGAAAGGGACTGTCCTAGCCAACTGGCTGAGTCAGGAGTTACGTTCATCTTTAAAAAAGGTGCTCACACTGATAGTGGTGATTGTGGGAGAACTGGACTGAACCCTGCTGTAACGGGACTCTTTGCGCCGCTGATTTTACGTTGGCTCATGAGGACCGAGAAGGTGGAACAAGAGAACACTAACCAGGATTCCGGCCGGGATATAGCTGAGTGGATCACAAATTAAGGCAGCTGTCGGGGCAACTGCATGGGTACAGGCACTTTACGATATCGGTGTCCTTTGACTTCAGGGGTGCATTCGGCCGGTTCGTTCTTTTTAACACGTTTTTGCAATAAGGTATACCCTAGAAGTTACCATCATCTTCAGCTGTAAAAACCGTGTACTTGCGGTACAGTGGTTATAGATGCCACAGATTCATTCGCCAATGATTTGGGGAGGTCGAATAGATAGCTACGCATTGGAGGCAGCAGCTAAATATAAGTGATGTGTAAATACAAGGGTGTCAGTGGAATTTTCATTCTGAAGATCGAGAGGGGAGCTATGCAGTGCAGGCAACAGCTCGGATGCAAGAACGCCATTGGTGGCGCGACTGGGCGATGTCTGACAATGCCTCTAACATTGATGCACACATCTTGAGGTCGCCATTAAAGGAGGCGACGAAGCTGAGTTTTCTGGTAATGGCTTTCATGCTTCGCTACCAAGTCAGTGTTTGACCTCCACTGATTCGCTTCGACCCTTCGCATGGTTGTGCGAAAAGGGCTCTTCGAGGAAATCTGTCAGCTGACATACAGAGCACCTGACCAAACCAGCGCACCCTATGGAGTGTGATCAGTCCATCTATTGAATCCGAGTTAGTCCTTCCGAAAACCATTCGACGTTTTCCAGCATTACTGATCCGATGTTCTTGCCAGACTCGGCCAACGTTCCGGAGACATCGATGGTCAATCACTAAATTTTTTTACGTCTTCAGGCAGAATTATTTAGATTACTTAACACAGTTTGCACTACAATGGCGTGAGATCCAAGAACAGATATGTCGTCTGCGTACTCAATATTCGTGAGCGAGTAGCCCGGGAGCACTTCGACCCCACTGGCAATAGAGGTTGGCAGTGAGTCTTCCATGTTCACATCAATGACGAAGTTGAGGAAAGGTAAAAGCGGACAGATTGGCCTTAAACCACCTGATGTAGCGAACTCAGATGGGAACTTCCGGTAAACCTTCACACGACCGCAGGAGTTGGCATACAGCGCCTTGATGAGGGCCAAGAATTTATGGGGGACAACTATGCTCCACGGACACTGCCATAGTGCCTGACGGTCCACAGAATCAAAGACAGCTTTCAGATCAAGAAACACTACCATTGTTGGTTCATCATCAAATCATCATCAAAGACAGCAACATTAGTGTTGACAATCATGCTTCACTGCCGTACAACCATAAGGTTCGTATAATTATATTTAAAGCCCTAGAGTGAAAAGAAGAGAAAAAGAGTGGGTGATGGAGGGGACCTAGTGCTGGCCTATGTCAAGCGTTCTGAGGTGCCTACACCTCCAGGCGCCCAATCAGACAATCTGGAAAGAAACTGACAGCACGAACGTCACTGACATCGATTAGCCACCATTTCTTGCAACGTCTCCAGCCAAGCACAGACGGGGTCACGGGGCCCCATTCTGGAAGGCGTACAACACCAACAACACCCAAACTCTTCGTGATCTCTTTCACGCCCTTCTGCCAAGTCATACGTTGTCCACCTCGCGGTTTGCGCCATCCTGAAGGAGGCACGGAGAACAACACT
>SJOL01006465.1:626571-659182 GCA_004794785.1 Opisthorchis felineus
CTTGGTGGACCCGAAAGGCCGAAGAAATGGAAGAGGCAAAGAATGCTGGTAATGTCCGCAAGCTGTTCCACTTGATTCGTTCGACTGGTCCTCGGAAACCTCTTGTCAGCGAAACAACCAGGGACCAAAATGGCTCCCTGATATGCAGCAAAGCAGAACGTTTGGATTGCTGGGCACAGTACTTCGAGCAGCAATTCAGCTGGCCACCTGCTACCTCCAATCTAAAATCCTGGCCTTCAACAGAAAGGTGGACCGTGAATCTGCAGCCTCCTTCAGCCTCGGAAGTGTCCGAGTGTATTTCTCTACTCAAGCGTCATCGTGCTGCTGGTCCTGATGACATTCCACCTGCTCTTTTCAAGGATGGCGGTGGACTTTTCAGCCAGTGCCTGTCTAGCCTATTTGGGTCTATCTGGGAGAAAGTGACCGTCCCAGACAACTGGGGTGAATCGATAATAGTGTCCATTTTCAATGTGCAGTGAATGTAGGAACCACAGAGGTGTTAGTTTGACTCCTACTGCCAAACGAACCGCACAGAGGCGACTAGTAACGGGTACCCAATCAAGCAGAGACGCTTCCGCTCGGTCGCTCAATACAATACCCACCCCAGTATATCCCGCTGCAGCGGCCTCTGCATCACCAGAGGTGCGCAGCCGGAACCTGGAAGAGAGCGAGGGGGCAGTCAGTTCGATCATAGTACTTGCGTCCATTGTTGGTTGCTAGAAGCAGTGCGGCTGTCCCAGAATCTGTCGTAGGGTGAATATGTGAACGATGCATCCTATTGCAGCACTCAATCCAGTTTGGTTTTCGCGGATCTGTCTCTCCCTGTGTTCAGTCAACCTCCGAAGGATATGACCAGAGAGCCCCTTTCATGCCACAGCTACCAGGCTGGTGCCACGGTGGTTTTCGCACAGCATCAGCGTGCGCTTTTCGAAGTTAGGAATAACTGTCGACGTACCCCAGGCTGAAGGCATTTTCCCTTCACATCATATTGCACCAATGAGCTTTGATAGATAGGTCACCAGGGATTCCCCGCCAGGGATATAGGCCGCCCGGTCCTGATATCTTCTCACGTTTCAGTAGAGATATTTCCCATTTTATCTCTTCTGAAAGGCGATCGAGGTTTACATTCTATTCACCCGAATGAGTAATATCTAGAGGCTGTTGCAGGGGGTCAGCTAAACCGTTCTTCAAAAAGTTCGACCTATCGCACCAGTCGGGGTTTTTGCGAGTGAATTATTGGGCCACTATCTTCACTTATCGTTTCATTGACCGTTGCTTTCCTAGGGCCAGTCAACCATATCAATTGGCATACGGCACGGCTGTTTCTGGTAGCAAAAGCCTTCTCCGTCTCACTGGCTTTTTTATCCACCAAAGCTATCGGTCCTTACTTAGGCTCTTCACCATTTGGCATTTGAGGGATTTGCGTGCGCGGTCGTACTTGTTGCCAGCTGGTATGGATTTCCTTGAATCAATCAGGACTAGCGATCCCGACGACATCCAGTGGTCATTTGAAAAAAATCGTTCAGCTGTAGCACCCTTTTGGTGCCTAGCTGCCATGCCACCCGAAGGAAGCACGAGGGCTGGGATAATGCCAGGTTGCCCAAGCCTAGACAGGGGAATTCGAGAAGCAGAGGTTGGGTTTGAACCACGAACCTTCCGGTCAGTAAATTCGGGCTCTTACCACTGAGCCATCTCGCCCCATGGTCACTTGATCGTATCGAAAAAGTCGAACAGACGACACCAACAGCTAGCATAGCTCCTTTGACATTTTGCCACGCTTCATCCAATTGCTCGCTACCAGTAGTGTCGGTTTATTGTAGAGAAGAGTTGAGCTAGCTCACATCGATATTGCCGAGCTATGGTAGTTCTCCAAAGATGGTGGTTTGGCATGTTCTTTGCTGACTTGCGAGCGCCTGAAGGGAAGCGAATTCAGACGTGCTCGAACCCTGGCGTGACCGGAGTCAAGTTGTGTGCTCCAGAAGGGAAGACAGTCTTGGACTGTGGTTCTCCATCAGTGGCGAACAACCATGTGATCCAACTGAGACAACCGTTGTGCACTCGGTGGCTGTCAGGATAGGCAATGCGAAAGTCCATGCTGAAAAATCGTACTGGCCAGAAACAGTTGAAGATTGGCGTACAACCAAAGGAGTCGCTCTGCGTTATCTTTGCGACCAGCATCGACACCGAATCGACGGCCCAGATGTGGTTTCAAGGAGCTAAGACGACCGAATTGGGCATTCACATCGCCCGCAAGGATCATAATGTCAGTGCTTATTGCTTGACGAATGAGCCAGGGCAATTCTCGATAGGAAGTATCCTTCTCAGCGTCAGAATTGCAGTCCGTTAGTGCGTATGCCGATACTACAAACAGGCACCGTTATTATGTCGATAGGCATCGAACTTGATTGAACCGGGCAACCGAACGGCGCAAAGACGACTGCTCGCTGGAATCAAATTCAGCAAAGGAAGTTCAGCACTGGGGCTGAGTGCAACTCCAACGCCCCATATTCCACGAGTCACCGATTCTGAATCACCGGACACAAGGAGAGTGAAATGCGAAAGAGATGAGTTTGTCCTTGACGTTTGGAGATGCATAACCACGTTTGGGTCTTGTAGTTAAAAAGAGTATAGGGTCTCGGCGAGAACTGCCTGTTTGACAATTTGACATAGAAGAGCAGAAGGCGGAAGCACTATTAGAAAATTTGACCAAGGCCATCCAGTCTTTCGGCATGTACTTCGCACCCACACAGTGCAAAGTAATGTTGCTGGACATTGTCTCTGAACATGCCTTTAGGAATTCAAGGAGTGACAGTGGAAGTTGTGGAACACCATAAGTATCTTTGACGTGGTATTAGCTCTGATGGTAGCATGACAGACGAAGTCAATACATGAATCTCGGAGAGCACTACTTATGACATCGAGAAGGCATATCACTGGTTTCCAAAGGACGCGTGTATTAGACTACAGTAAAGGCTGAATTGTTGTACGGTTGTGGAACTTGACCCCGATCACAGACAACTACAGGTTTTTGACCACCGATATCTCTGAACTATAGCCGGGAGTCCACCGGAGACAGCGGATTCGTAACGAAGTGATCAGCAGATGGGCCCTTCGTGAAGCCGAAGGTATTTCACTCAAGGCATTGTTTTTCATGTCTAATTTGAAGTGGCGGGAACTCAGACGCGGACAGAATATGTCATCGTAATAATATAATAACAATCGTTCAGCTGTAACACCCTTTCGGTGCCTAGCTGCCATGCCACCCGATGGAAGGAAACGGAGGTTTTGGTGCTGATCGGCTTCCAGAATGGGGTCCACGTGACTCTCCCTGTTATTGGAGACACTGAAAGATATCGCGGATAATCGACGTCCTTGACATTCCTGCTCTCACTTGCTCTCCGGATTCTCTGATTGAGCGGTCAGAGGTGTAGGCACCTCAAAATGCTTGTGGTGGGCCAGGCAGGTTAGCCCTTTCCCGTCCATTCTTCCCTCTTAATTTGGGGGCTTGAATATGGTTAAATAAAACTTCCGGTTGTACAGCATTGGAGTATCAGTGCCAACACCGATACAAATCATGACAAGAGATTTAAAGTGGAAACATCATCGCCAGTGGGAGATAACGGAGA
The DNA here is from genome assembly GCA_004794785.1 of Opisthorchis felineus. Lineage (NCBI taxonomy): Eukaryota > Metazoa > Platyhelminthes > Trematoda > Opisthorchiida > Opisthorchiidae > Opisthorchis > Opisthorchis felineus. Next base: position 630,198 of record SJOL01006465.1, read on the forward strand.
ACAGTGTGCAAGTCCTACGACTAGGGAGTCTCATTGTAGATTGCACCCAAGCCACAAGTGTTCTTCAGAATAGAAAAGATAATCGTTCAGCTGTAACACCCTTTCGGTGCCTAGCTGCCATGCCGACAGAAGGAGGCACGAGGGCTGGGATGTTGCCAGGTTAGCTAAGCTGATACAACAGCAGTCGAGATGCTGAGGCTGGATTCGAACCAAGGACCTTCCGGTCCGTAAGCTGGCGCCTTAACCACCGAGCTACATCGAGCCCTGTTTCACCTGGTAGTCACTCTTGTGTAGAACTCGGCTGTGGTGACATCAGTCAGGCACACGCAACACCGAATGTGCAAAGTTTTGGACAGGTCGACTAACAAGCGGCTTTTGTGCGCACCCCGGGCAATTTATTGATTAACATTCATTACACCTCTGAGCTTGGGCACCCTCTTCAACTAGAAGCTACCGACTATCAACTTCGAGTAATTCTGCAGCTGCTTCAATGAGTTGTGCCAATGTTTATATAGTCCTCAATCCCTAAGCTGGATGTCTCTAAAGCGCCATCTAAAAATTACATCGTCATCATCATCATCATCGACAATAACACCAGGTTAGAACATTTCTGGTTTACTCTCGTACCACCACATCAATTAACTTTAAGAAAGCCTTATAATGGAAAGAACAAGAGAGGGACGGGGCGCCAGGATTAACCTACCACAAGCATCCGGGGTGCCAAACGTTTCAAGAATTAGTAGTACACTCGTCATAGAAACATATAGCATAAACGCCATTGGCATCCTTTAGTCGCAAATCATCCAGTGTCTCCAGCCAAGCAGAGCCAGCAGAGCCCGACCTAAAGCTGCCATCTTGACGTGGTGGTCGGGCTTGAGTGCTGCAGTGATCCCGCGGGCTACATTGGCTGGAACGTCGTGCCACAAGGTGCAACCATGCCAGGAAGGCCAAAGGGGAGCAGTCAGACCAAGAGCAGCGAGACCCCGTACTACGAGTAATCGTGCTACGAGGCGGTCCGGGGGTAAAGTCGTACTGTCCTCTGCGACAGGAATGTGAAAGCAGTAAGGTGTTTCCCCCAGGCGACCAGCATGTCCATATTTATGGAAGCAGCGATGGTGCCTTCCCCCGAGGGACGGGTTAGAAAAGGTCGGCCCTAAAAACCGCACACTCCAACCGCCCAACGGTTGACCGTGACCGCCGGCGCACTATCCAATACGGTCGAAATACCTTTAAAACCAAAGAGTCCGGTGCTGCTCAAAAGGCACCTGCTGTGCGTAGCCGCATCAGGAATGAGACAGTAATGCTTATTCCCTGCGCCCTCGGGTTGGGCCAACCCCCTGCAGCCGAGCAGGTCAAACTATTGAGTCATCGGCTCCGGGCAGGGTCCCCAAAGAAAACCCTATTGTCCGCTGCCTCGTTGGTCAGACTTTTGAGTCAGAGGCTAGGGGCAGGGTCCCCGAACAAAACCCTACATCTTCCCACTGCCTTGTGGGTCAGACTTTTGAGTCAAAGGCTCAAGGTGGGATACCTCAACCAAACCCCTGTCCTCGGCCTGGGCAACCGGGAAGCATCATTTGCCCGTGCAGTTCGGTGTCCACCGATGTCCCTCCCCAACCCCTTCTCACCACACAAACACACGTCACTGGGTCACTTGACTGTCAGTTATCTGACCGAAGGGCCTTAAGCTCCTCGCTGCCTATTAACAGTAAACAAAATAACACCCTTCTAAATCCACGAGCTTTTAACGTCCGTACTCTATGTCACATTGGTAAACAGGCAATGCTTGCTGAAATTTTATACTCCCTTAAAATTGATGTATGCTGTGTCTCCGAAACACGCATACAAGACCCAAGCGTGGTTATGCATCTCAGAACGCCAAGGATCAACTGAGCTCTTTCACATTTCTCCCTCCGTATGTCCGGTGACCCAGAAGCGATGACTCGTGGAATCTGTGGCGTGGAAGTTGCACTCAGCCCCAGAGCTGAACGCGCTTTGCTGGATTGGATCCCAGTGAACAGTCGTCTTTACGCCGTCCAGTTATCCAGTTCAATCAAGCTCAATGCCTCTCGGCATAAAAAGCGGTGCCTGTTTGTAGTGTCGGCTTATGCCCCAACGGACTGCAGTTCTGATACTGAGAAGGATTCTTTCTATCGAGAGCTATCCGGGCTCATTCGTCAGGCAAAAAGCACTGACATTGTGATCCTTGCGGGCGAATTGAATGCTCAAGTAGGTCGTATGAGCTCCTCGGAATCACATTTGGGCGGTCGACTCGGAGTACATGCTGGCAGCACAGACAACGGAGATCGACTCCTTCAGTTGTGTGCTGACCATGAACTGTTTCTGGCAAGTACGAACTTTCAACATAAACGTTCGCATCGCGTAACCTGCCGGCCACCAACTGTAAATCAACCGTGAACCCAGTTGGACCACGTGGCCATCAGCCACCGGTAGGGAGCCACAATTCAAGACTGCCGTTCCTTCTGGGGCACACCACTTGATTCCGATCACGCCATGGTGCGTGCACGCCTGACAGTTCGCTTCCCTTCAGACCCTCGCATATTAACAAGAAGCACGCCAATCCACTATCTTCGAAAAACCACCATAGCTCAACAGTACCGATCTGAGCTAACCCAACAACTCTCCACAGCAAACCAATACTGTGATGGCAGTGAGCATGTGGATGAAACGTGGCAAAATTTGAAAGGAGGGATGTTAGCTGCGTTCAGCGCCGTCTGTCCGACCTCTCCGATCCGACTAAAAGACCACCGGATGCCGGCGAGATCGCTATCCATGACTGATGCCAGGAAATCCATACCAGCAGGCAACGAGTACGATGGCGCACGCAAATCTCTCAAACGCCAAATAGTGAAGAGTCTAAGGAAAGACCGAGAGCTATGGTGGACATCGAAAGCCCGGGAGATGGAGAACGCTTTTGCTACGGGAAACAGCCGTGCCCTATATCAACTGATACGATCGACTGGCCCTAGGAAAGCAAAGGTCAATGAAACGATAAGTGAAAAAGATGGCTCATTAATTCACTCGCAAAAACGCCGACTGGAAAGATGGGCCGAACACTTCGAAGAAAAGTTTAGTTGGCCTCCTGCAACACAGCCTGTAGAGATAGTGCATAAAGGCGAATGGAATGTAAACCTTGATCGCCCGTCGGAAGAAGAAATAATGTACGAAATATCCGTGCTAAAACGTGAGAAGGCACCAGGACCGGACGGTCTCTATCCAGCCCTCTTCAAAGAAGGCGGAGAATCCCTGGTGACGCATCTGACAAAGCTTATTGGTGCTATATGGAACGAAGAGGAGGTGCCTGCAGAATGGGGCATGTCGACAGTCATCCCTATATTCAAAAAGGGTACGCGAACGCATTGTGAAAACCATCGTGGCATCAGCCTGGTAGCTGTGGCATCGAAAGTCCTCTCTGGTCTTATCCTTCGAAGGTTGATTGAACACAGGAAGAGAGAGCCGTGAAAACCAAGCTGGGTTCCGTCCTGCAAGAGGATGCATCGATCATATCTTCACCCTCCGACAAATTCTGGAACAGCAACGCTGCTTCCAGCAACCAACAATGGTTGTGATTCTTGATCTGAAAGCTGCCTTTGACTCTGTGGAGCGTCAGCCACTATGGCACTGTCTATGGAGCTAAGGTGTCCCCCATAAATTTTTGACCCTCCTGAGGGCGCTGTACGCCAACTCCCGCGGCCGTGTGAAGGTCTACGGGAAGCTCTCGTCTGAGTTCACCACATCAAGTGGAGTCAGACAGGGCTGTCCTCTTTCACCTTTCCTCTTCAACTTCGTCATTGATACGCTCATCGAAGACTCACTACCAGACTCTAATGCCTGTGGGGTCGAAGTGCTTTCGGGACGTCCGCTCACAGATATCGAGTACGCAGACGACATAGCTCTTCTTGGATCTGACCCCGTGGTAATGCGAACAAGATTAAATAATCTAAACAATTCCGCTTCACGGTTTGCCATGCGCTTCACACTTGCGAAGTGTAAAGTGGTACTGCAAGACTGGATGGGCTCGAACCCTAATCTCGTGCTTGCGGATGAGCCGATTGAGGTAGTAGACGAATTTGTCTACCTGGGCAGCTGTATCAGTCCCGGTGGTCTCGCGAAAGATGATATTTCCATCCGGATTGAGAAGACCAGAGCAGCTTTCGTGAACTTGCATCACCTCTGACGTAGGCGTGACATCAGCTTATCCGTCAAGGATCCAGTTTACAATGCTGCGGTGCGCTCCATACTACTATACGGATCAGAATCCTGGCCGTTGCGCGCCGAGGACGTCAAAAGACTTTCACTGTTTGACCATCGATGTCTTCGGAGCATTGCCCGAGTCTGGTGGGAACACCGGATAAGTAATACTGAAGTACGTCGAATAGTATTCGGAAGAAATATCTCACCCTCGATAGATGAACTGATCACACGGCATAGGTTGCGCTGGGTTGGTCACATGCTGCGTATGCCAGTCGACCGACTTCCTTGAAGGGTTCTTTTCGCACAACCAGATGAAGGGTGGAACCAAGCCAGAGGCGGTCAAACAATGACTTGGCAGCGAAGTATAAAAGCCATTACCAGCAAGCTCAGCTGTGCTGGTCATTGCCGTCTTCCTGGATGGGGACCCCGAGACGGGCCACATCAATGGTTAGAGACATTGTCAGACATGGCCGAGTCGCGCCCTCAATGGCACTCGTGCATCCAAGCTATTGCCTTCAATGCATAGCTCCCTTCCCAATCCCCTCACTTGACGGTCCACTGACAGTGCTGTATTTACGCACCAAGTTATCATCTCCCGCCTCCAATGCGCAGCTACATACCCCACATTCCCAAATCATCGGTGAACGAAACTGTGGCAGCTACAACCACTGTACGACAAGTACGCGGTTCTTACAGCTGACAATGATGATGATGATGACCAAGCAGAAGGTGGGTCATGTGGACTTCATCCTGGAAAGAGAACAGCATTAGCGGTGTCCAAGGCTTTTCTTGACATTTTTTGTTCCTTTTTGTCATGCCGAACTCTATCCACATCTTGGTTTCCGCCACTCTGACCTGGAAAAAAGAATCGTTCACCTGTAGGACCCTTTTTCATTTTCATTATCTCCACACTCCTCCACCAGGTCAAAGTTCGATCGAATCTCTGCTTGCACCGCGGGAAACAGCAATATTTCCGGCAAAGGATGATTCGGCACATGAAAGAACCGCCACAGCTTTTGGTGTTGGAGACATTCTTCGGTTGAATTTCCAGTTCCACAACCAAACATTCGCGGTCTACTGCCTCGTTTCCGATTAGCTGGCACCAGCCTACGTTAAAGTAGGGTTCTGAAGCAGCAGTTATAAAATACCCGAAGACGTCCCAGTTCCGCTGCTCGCACAGACCACGTCTCACAGCCAGACAAAAAACAACTCATACTATAGCCTGAAACACACATCCCGGGAGGTACAGGGAGATTCCTCTTTGACGCCACAGGTGTCTCGAATGAGCAAACAAGACTGGGATTCGTATAGATGTTCGTGCATTTACCTCATTTGTCACACTACAATCGGAGCTTGTACAATTTCCACTTCGGTGCGTTCCTTGCTGAGTGCCGAGAACAGAGCAGTCGATTCGAATGCACATTGGAAATCCTGGGATACCAAAACTGTGGGTCGCCCTTACGTATGGACTATAGTCCATACATGGAGACGTATCAACGCAAACCCCACCAGACTGGAATCACACCTTCAGCTCCAGAAGCAACGCACCACGGACCATTGTAAGGTGATGAAAAACAAGGGGTTCCAAGTGCATCCCTACTATCGGTGTCAAGCTGGGCTTGTGATTACAGCATTCAGTGCGGCACACTTTTATGAAACCCGGCACTACCACACACATATCCCAAGTGTCTGCGACATGCCGCTATTCCAAGACACCATCATCATCATCATCAAAGACAGCAACATTAGTGTTGACAATCATGCTTCACTGCCGTACAACCATAAGGTTCGTATAATTATATTTAAAGCCCTAGAGTGAAAAGAAGAGAAAAAGAGTGGGTGATGGAGGGGACCTAGTGCTGGCCTATGTCAAGCGTTCTGAGGTGCCTACACCTCCAAGCGCTCAATCAGACAATCTGGAAAGAAACTGACAGCACGAACGCCACTGACATCGATTAGCCGCCATTTCTTGCAACGTCTCCAGCCAAGCACAGGCGGGGTCACGGGGGCCCCATCCTGGAAGGCGTACAACACCAACAACACCCAAACTCTTCGTGATCTCTTTCACGCCCTTCTGCCAAGTCATACGTTGTCCACCTCGCGGTTTGCGCCATCCTGAAGGAGGCACGGAGAACAACACTCGTCTCGGTAGACGGTGTTTCGGCATGCGTAGCACATGACCGAGCCATCGTAGTCGGTGGTGCTGGATGTTTTCCCCGATTGAAGTACCTGCAGCACAAACAAATACCCGTTTTCTAATCACCTCGTTACTAACACGCTGACGCCATCCAAAACCAGCCACGCTTCTGAGGCATCGGTGGTCGAAAACCTGAAGACGCCTCACATCATCTGTCCGCAGAGGCCATGTCTCGCACCCATACAACAACACAGCCCTTACTGTAGCCTGATACACACGACCCTTAAGATCTAGTGAGATGCCTTTTTGACGCCACAAGTGACGCAAATTAGCAAATGTGATTCGAGCCTTTGAGATTCTTGCACTGAGTTCATCAGACACACTTCCGTCAGAGCTAATACAACTACCGAGGTATGTAAAATTTTTCCACAACCTCCAGTGATTCTCCTTGAATTGTAAGGGGTATGTTCGAAGACTGCACGTTCTGAAGCATGACTTTGCACTTTGAAGGTGCAAGGCGCATGCCAAAAGGATGGTATGATAGTGTTCAGTCTAGTCAACAGGGCTTGTGCTTCGTTTTGGTCTTCAAAGATGAGGACAATGTCATCTGCCCTTGTCATCAGATCGACAAGGCTCTCACCAGTAACAATTTGAACACCGGGGTTTTGAGGATCCTCCAGCGTTCGCCTCATTATTTCACCAATGATGAAGTTGAACAGGAATAGAGAGAGTGGACATCCTTGTCGGACACCACTTTTTGTAGGAAGGCTCTTCGAGAGCTCACCATACACTCTCACCCGCCCAGAAGTATGTGAATATAGGGATCGGATTATGTTCACCAACTTCTGAGGCATACCCCGTTGAGCAAGTGTAGTTAGCAGCACTGACCGATCGACAGCATTGGACGCACCCTTGAGGTCGAGGAATACCAAGATTGTGGGTCGTCTGTACATATGGCGTTGCTCTAACACCTGACGGAGTGTTAAGATGTGGCCAACGCAGCCTCTACCCGGTCGAAATCCAGCTTGATTCTCACGAGTCAAGGTTTCGCGTGCTACCAGTTAGACATTCGATGGTTTCGCTTAAAGAGATAGAGAACTGTTCGCACAAACTTCGTAATAATCTTCGGGTATTCCCGGGATTGGGCTGTCAGAAAGCCAGCCGATCCGTATAACCAAACACGACATCGACTGGACGATTATACTTCCAACCAACCGTGGTACGCACGCGGTGGTAGCATCAGAGGAGAGTGATTCTCTGAAGGTAGGAGCTCACGACATTTTCTGCGGACAGAAGACAGGGAGAAAGTTCATGGGCCGAAGCGCCGTAATCCAGGTTGCACATCACCAGTACTTACATAAAAATCAACAAAAATGGCAGGCCCTGTATATTACACTGGCACTTTTTTTGAAGAACACCGTCCCCGGTGTACCATGGCCTACGTGAACCGGCCGGTGCTAGTGATGTGGTGCGTGAAGCTGGTGAGCGTATGCAGAAGTTGCTGTGTCTGGGGGTGCGTCGGCCGTATGTGATTGAGCAACGCGTTAGCTCTGAGGCCTGTATGCACATGTGTAAAGCCAGGGCCTTTGTGGTAAATCCACCAATGAGTGGTAACCATCCTGGCGTGGTCGCCAAATATGTGGTATGCAGGCTGTGGTAGCACCAGGGGACAGTGATTCTCCAAAAGTAGGAGCTCACGAAAATTTCTGGGGATAGAAGACAGGGAGAAGGCTCATGAGTCGAAGCCCCGTAAGTCAGGTTGTACATCACCAGTACCTACATATAAATCAACCAAAATAGTAGACACTGTGTACTAAACGACTACAGCCCAAAAGAAGCGTCGCCCTGATTGGCCAGAATTTAAACTAATCAGAATCGGACATTTTTAGAGCGGTGCTATCCTCTCAGTCACGAAGATTCTGTCTGGATCCCGGGGAACATTCCTTGATAGCGCTATGTGTACGGTCCTTAAAATTTTCGTTTTCTCCAACAAAGTTGTCCCAAGCCAGTCTGAATTCTTAAGTGCATTAGGAGACAGACAACTAAACCAAGTCCTACACAGAAGCTGCTATACCGCAAACATGGCATTGCATTGCGATTCTTTCAACTCCTCAATGATCAGTGCTCACAGAGCTTCCATGCTTCCGGGACAGCTGAACTCTAGTGGATGTCTAGTAATTTGCAAAGCTGAAATATTTTCCAGACAGTCGGAAACATTTCCCCGAGATTCAGGCAGCACCTACATACTATCTGGTGTTTGAAGGGAGCTGGGTTTTTTGTAATGCATGCGAAGCCTCCGGCATTCTGCAACCATGTGGTCATCTCGCTCCAGCACGAATCAGCGTGTGACGGCTGAGAGGGTGAGGGGTGTCCAGATGACAATCCTGGTAATTTTAGCCAGCTTTCTAGTTGCTAAGGCAGATCAATATTTCTTGCGCGACCACAAAGTAGCGGTGCTTGAGGGGGAATTCCAGTGCCTTAAATTCGTTCTAACCGACAATTCTGTGCACTCCGTAAGCTAAGCAGACTGAAGGACCAGAGGAATGTGCTGGGCAGACCTCTGACCACTGACCACCAAAGTGAACTGTGCGGCCGCGAATTCAGAGAATCTAATTGGCAAAATAGCACCCAGTTGGTGGGTCACCACAGATAAATTTGAAACTTGGCTTACCCTAAACAGCAGGTCGTCGGGCGAAATATGTTCAAGGAAAGCCTTATTAAACACGCGCTTTTCACCTGAATAGCAGTAAAAAATCAGTAAAGTTCTCTGAAATTTTAAAGTGCGTAAAGACTGTGCTCTGGTTGTGGCCATCATAGTTCCCTTTGCCGATGACCTGGAAAGTAGGGGGTGGATACCTAGGACACCTGGGTACCTGGAGAAACAGCCTATATAACTGATGCGTGTAACTCGAAAGTTGCGGGTAACTTTTCGCTGGAGAAATCGGAGGGTGAGTTTTACGCTATAGACAACAGCTTGGGTACACGCGCACCATTGAGCGTGCGGCGGGACAATGATCGTCAATGTCACTAATCACTGATGTGTCTCAGCATGGAGTGCACATCCGAGAGGGGGCAGTGACTGGCGCAGCCAAGTGTTCCAGTAATGGCCTTCAAAGTAGGCCACCAGATCTGTGCATGATTTCCCCTAGCTCATTCCACCCTCCACGTGGCTTTTTTAGCTCTCCGAGAGAGGCGGCTGACAGGCATATCGAGCACGTGACCAAGACAGCGGGGCAAACGAAGTGCGATCAGTCTGTCTATCGAGGGCCAGCCTCCTTCCAAAAACCATCCGATGCACGCCAGAGCTATCAGTTTTATGTTTCCAGCAGAATAGAGCAACACTGCGATGTCATCAATGGAAAAAAGATTGAATTTTTCACGGTCAGTGTGGGTGGCAAGGTTTACAACTCATACAACAATATAGAGCTCGCCGGATTGTAACTTCGAGCCCTGATAGATGAATTGTTTTTTTCACACTTGCGACATAGATGGTGTTATTTCTCAAAGACCGCTTTGGCCTTCTGGGTCCCGATGGAAGCATCGTGTTTGGCTGATCCACCGGGACTGAAATAGCCGCCAAGAATGACAACTTTTTATCCACAAGCATGAAGTTTGGGTTCGAGCTCACCCAGGCTCGTGATACCGTTCTACAGTTTGCTTGTATGGATGCGCATGAAGAAGAGGCAGAATTACCCAGATCACCTATTACTATCTGCACTGGACACCAGATACGAGATGTAGGCCATCCGTGTGCTCGATGTATGTCGGCAAACTCCTTGTAATCATTTTCACTCACCAGGCACTAAAGACTGGGGTTGAACATCCCACGAACATATCGATGGTGAAATTGATGAGCAAAGGTGAGAGATCACACCCTTGCCTGACACTGCTAAATGCAGTGAACCCGGGCAAGAGCTTCCCACAAGCCTTCATGGGAGTTTGCGTGCATGTGTAAACTATACTTCCCTTTACTGGGCGGATCCCAATCTGGTTTTCGAGGAAGTCAATCTGTATTCGATCAAACGTCTAAGAATGAGAACAGAGAGCACCTTCGATGTCGCAGCTACCAGGTTACGCCACAGTGTTTGCGCACCATTTTGAAGATAGGAAGGACCGCTGATATTACCATTCTGGGTGCCTTTTCGCCCCACACATTAGGCACCAGTATATTTTTGTCCGAAGCGTAACGGCGAATTGCCCCTCTTGTTTAGACGGGGCTGGATACAAACATCCCTGTATTTGTGTTTATTCCCTTCGGGCACTTGAATCTTTCCTCTCTTTCTCCAAGGTCCGCGGTGCAGGCGTCCATCTGAACCATTCTTGGAGATTTTCAGCCGAACTTTCCGATCGCTATGTTAGCGAACGATTTACTGAGGGGGTCTCATACTCGTGCGTAAACTCGTCCTTACCAACTTCTAAGGTCCCTCTCCCTCTGAAGAATCTTCCTTTTCCGGTGAGATCCACACTTGGTTAAGTGACAACAGCTAACAGTCTACTTCTCTGCGGTTGGCACAAGGGAACAACCACTAAAACGCACGTCGACAGTGCGTGTGGACTGCCGTCGGAACCCAGCCACAACGAACTTAGACGCCTATCCGCTGCCTCTCGTCAACCTATTAGTGAAGTAATATCCTTGAAAGAGTTGAACGCCATTCATCATTTTCTCCGGAGCTCCGTGTCATTACCTCTCAAAATGATGAGCGACAGTGTACAGAATTTAAGGAGTGCCGGAACTTTTCCCAACTCTCCTGAATCCCGTTGTGCTTGACTAATGAGGGTTCCCCTGTGGGAACAATTTTACGCACAGTAGGCAGCGCAGCAATCGCCATTTCAGACCTGAAGTTATTTTTGGAACCCCCAATAACGAAGTCAGTTGGAACATTTTGTCAGACTTCCTGTAGCATATTTTGCGAATCTCGGACTAATAATCCCTCACCTTTGGAAAGAATAGAGTACTTTGGTTAGCGTCTTGCATCCGTTCCTCTTACTGGTATCCCTCCCAATATGTTCCGTATATGTGTTCCTCAACTGGCTCCAATCACATTGGAGCTCTTTTGTATATGAGTAGCACATGCATTTTTTCTTCCAGGTTAAGCAGCTTACTTGCTGTAAATTCCACAATGTTACTTCCGCCCCAACTGAATGAAATACCGGTCCTGCTGTTTTACCTGCGTGCAGTGCAGAGTTTTTGCCTCAGTTGAGAACGGAGAAATTCCCTGGGATTTTAGAATAACGCCCCTAATCAACACAAGCGAGAGTGCCGAAGTCTCCACTGCATGTGTAGCGCTCTGCGTTACTTGTCGCTCGTCCCTAGAATATTCAGTGGAAACAGTATTGTTTTCTGGGCATATTAGAGACGCATAACCGGGTTTGGTGCGCGGATCTCCTTCCAAGCTTCCCATGCATAATTTTTTCTAAACTTGGTCACTTGTACTGGTAGTTTTCTGCATCAACTTTCCACCCAAGAGAAGATGGACGGACCTATACATTAGGCTCAGAAAATCGGTGCTAAATCTCCACAATTGCCCTATCCCACTGTGTTTCTTTACTGTTGAGCAATTTCTTGTCAAGTTCTGTTTATTCTGTACACACTTTTACAAACGAAGCAACTTTGCACATATCTTACCCCCAATTAACCCGGCGCTTTGTTTAGATAAGAACGCGCTACGACCGAAAGCAAGTTTTCAAAACCAACTTTTCCGGCATCCTCAAATGGGGCTTGTTGACCATTCCAGATCCCACGACTTATCTGCCGTCCTCCAAACTCCCGACCCCGACCTAAATCTGTTAATGGAATTCACCGCCAATTCCCTTTTCCCGCCATTCACCCCTCTTGGATTAGCTCTTGCTGACAAAATTTCCTGGGCTCACACACAACCGGCCCACGACAGGAGCATTATGAAGGTTAACTCCTTTTCCCCGCAAAAAATGGCTTCCCCTGCGTACATTCTTTTTAGTGGAACCTTACATCTCCTAACCATTTTTATCATGTTTGGAGGGCCCCAATTATCCTTCCTCAATTCCTTTCAACTTGAAACTGCAGTTTTCTTCCATTCCCCCTGGTTGACTGTTGACATACAAACACATTCACGCCAACGGGAAAGTAGCATAGCCCGTTTCATCCTCCTGAGACCGTCGTCAAAATTATTCATCAAAGCCTGCTTTTGGTTTCCTGATGGGGTAAAACGTCCCTTCGCATCTCATTATCTAGGTATACTGCGCTACACATAAAACTGCACCATCGTCATCTGTGATCAGAGACATCTTGTCTCCGAAAGTGGTGACCGTTCTCTCAGCTGCCTTCCTGGACTCGAAGCTCTTGCGGACTAGGGGATGCATTCCAAACGTTGTCCTTCTCAATGTGGTTGATCTTTCAGACGGCCAATATTTACAGAAAGCTGAAGTTGTGGATGTCTATGTATGCGCCCTTGGGGGCACCGGTAACGCCAAAAAGCGAGGCAAATTTATCCAAATAAAAATAGATTTAAAGGGACAGATCTTTCACGCAGTGACTGAAACGTCAAACGCTTGGTCAAAAACCGAAACTCAAGCGACACTGCGGCACGTAGCCGTACGCGCCGGAGCGCGCCCATTTATTATCCAATTAGTGTAATGTAGGTGTTCAGCGGTAAACGGCTTTAGACAGTGAATATATACGTACTTCACTGTATGTGCAAAACCGTGTCTCACTATGAAAAAGGGTGATCGGCGCCTTCTAACAGGGCAATCGAAACTTTCATGATACTGACAGAAAGTACATCGTCAGCGAGATTGGGGACCACGGTTTCGCTAGCCCAGTTGGAAATCCAAGGATAAAATTTTAGTTTGACTAAGCCCATTCTTATGGTGGCAACCTCCGCGGTGAGAATGGAGCTTGTGGTTCCAAAGTTATTCAGGCCTGGCTGTTGGATCACGATCGCCTTCCTGCGGCTTAATGGGGTGAATACCTTATACACAACCAGTGGTAAGTGTTCCAAGTGCTTCACCTGCGTGATGGACGTTAGCAAGGAGAAAGCAAGCTGTCGCTCATATATGGGGTCCTAAACTTATGCAGCCCTGTTTGAGAGGCAGTGATGATTGCATCGATTGTCGAAAACTTCGCACCCAAAGGTCATGCAATAAAGCCTTGCACCATTCAACCCACGGCAGATATTCGGTGGGCCTTCATGCATTTCGTTCGGCAGGTTATCTAGGCGAGCCCGCTTGCCCCTCTTTCGTCGTAATCAGGGGATTTGTGGCAAAGTATCTGTATTCCAACTTTGACGCCAACTCTGACGTCAGCGTACCGCTGACCGCAGCACATTTAAAATGTTATTCAGAGTTCAAAGACAAGATATTTTGGAATAATGTGGAAGAAACGGTCTTGTGCCCTGCTTTTGTTAGGTATTGGGTTACTTTGGATGTAGACAGGGCCGTGTTGGTATACAAAGTCCTTTGCATTTGTGACGAACCAAGCATTTGAGCAGACGGCTTACCACAATGAATCATTTCTCTGCTGTGGTGTCTGCCGTCCGTGTCACCGCGGGATGCTTTCCAATCTTTCGTTGCATCCTGCAGCTGTGTCTGATCCACATGCTGCGTCCGATGGAAATCCGAATTTCCCATCAGGTGTATAATGATACAATGAGAATGCACTTATATAATGCAACAAATCTTGCAGGTGTCTCTTAATATTTTGGACATGCTGTTAAACCATCACCTGTGCTTCTACGTGCAGCTGATTCACTTTCTAAAGCCGCCATATCCCCAGAATGCGACACAACATGATAGGTACTGGAGGCCTTACCTAGTTACAAGTGTTGTTTGATTGCTCGCTAATAATCACAGGTGCGTGATTTAAGCAGTGGCGCGTTATGCTCATTGTCGTAGTTGATGTGTTGCGGAGCGTTTGAAAAACACTGGAGTTGGCGAAAAGCTGCTAGCTGGTGAGCAGTTTTCTGTAGCAAGGAAACAAAACGGCGTTAAAATATACGAGCGAAAATAATGCTACTTATCAGCAGTCAGAATAGAAAAGTAAAATAACCGCTGATCACCGTTGATTCACTGGAGGAATCAACAAGCGTTTTTGTGGTGGATCGGTCGCAAACCCATTATGATTGCACGAGGGTGTCAATGTAAAGCGGTTCCAAAAAGTGCCGCACTGAGTGGCAAAGCACTGAAGTCCAGCATTACAAATCCCACGAGGCAGTGTGCTTCCGCATTTCTGGATCCAGCGGAAAACAGGTTGAAACCCGTATTTTTTATGGTATAATAAAAGCCCCAGTGCCTTGAGTCACCAATCACAGGCAGGAAACGATGAGCGCTTCGGCCAAGCAGGCGCATAGGGAGACTCTCTGCTCCCTGTTAGGGCCAATCGCCCGAATTTGGTGAAACACGGGCGAGCGTGTGAGATACCCCGAAGGCTACGCAGGTCGGAACGATGTTGCGCTAGGTTCAACCACACAAGGAATAATAATTGGCTTGTTACCCAATTCTTCACTGTGCATGCAAATTAAGGCATGGTCGGGCACTTAAATATAGATCATGCTTGACAGTATGCCACGCAGCAGTTGGAAATAAACATTATTATTATCATAAGGCAGAACCAAGGAGACATGTTCGTTGCGTGATAAGTAATTGCAAATTACGGTAAAAATTAATGAAGCAACGGGACAGGAGGCGGAACTATTTCAGTGTTAAAGACGGTTGATTTGAACTAAAACTGAAAACCGTTGCTGACTAAGTGTGATCTTGAACGGTTGAGTCAATAGCCGAGTTCACGAAAGGCCTAAGTGGAGATGGAGAGAAGGAGAAATTCGCAGTACAAGCTTAAGAGATTGGTTTACATTTATACGCGTAGAATCACTGGTGTCGCTGTTGGAGAGCACTCAGGTGTAAAAAGTACTTGGGAGATAGAATTAGCGCCAACGCACGGGGCCGAACAGGAACCGTAAAATCGTTTAACTTATGAGCTGGGCAAACTGAAGTTGCAGCGCAACACTGGGCTGGTCAAGTCCAAACGAAGAATTAATCGAATTGGGATGAACTTTTCTCTGAAGCGGTTGGGGACAGGCAAACAATTTGTCCGTGGTTGCAAGCAAAGGAAGGAGTAAGCGGGAGGGCACAGTCCAGAGTAGGGGGAGAGTAGTTGCGGGTGTGTTATCAGACTGAGTATGGTAGTACCGTGCAATCTCTGCACCGACATACTTCGGTGTCTGAACGGCCCTGTAAGGGACGTCAAGGCTGAGTATGGGGAGTTTTCAGATAAAATGACATCCGTTAACGTCTTGTGCTTTGCGTTGAATATCAGAATATTAGTAGGCTTAAGGACCGGGAGAGAGTAGTTTCGTAACTTTGGAAAGAAGGAGTAAACTAATGTCGTAACGAGGAAGGAAGATAGCCAGCTAGACTAGATTTAGTGGCGATTACAAGGTGAGTTAAACAGGACTCGGTGGTGGTATTTGGCTCTGTTACAGAGTCCCATCTGAGGGCTGCTTTGTGCAAATGACGACGGCCAGGCTGGTTGAACCAAGCGCTACTCGTTTTACCCTTATCTGCGTGATGGTGACAGCGGCGCTTGTCCTTAAAAGATAGATATATTTGCTCGCTCGCAGTTTTGATTTCGGTGCCAAAGATGTGTAGATAAACTTGGACTCTGCTTTTTGTGCTGTGATGCCTCCAAGAATATTTGCGTAAATTTCATTCTCTGCGCGATGACCCGGCAGGTTTGCTAGACGAATATCTTAATCACGAGCTGTTTTCAGAGTCGCTCCCCACTCAGAGTATTTTCTGCTTTATCTAACCTGTTGGTTTACGCACTTTTAGTTAAGACATTGGACCACAAATATTGGTAATATTAATAATAGTCAATTCCAACTGGTGTGTGGCGTCCCTTCAGGCATGAGCATGCTAACACAGTCATAATAAATGCACTGATGTCGTAAGTTACGGGTGCCAGGCAATCCGTGGAAGCAAGACAGTCATAAAAAACGGGTACTGTCGATCATGCCAAATAGCCCGAAATAGGTCCCAAATAGCGGGCAGCCAAAACCGGTCACATTTACTAACTACTGCAGTTGAGCGACACTGTCCGATTTCAAAAAACGGTAGTCGATATTCAGATGGAGATGTTAAATATGTGGTTGATGAGGACGGGTGATGGCATATGTGGTTATGAGGGACATGCATTAGCCAAACTGTGCACCCGAAATGCATAGGGAGAAGAGACAAGAGAAAAACTTGAGATGTCTGGTGGTGTTGCCTGTTTGTACGATGAGGTGACCTGAGAATGGCGCAGTTACGGCCTGAAGAAAAGCATTGAGACTGTAAAACAAGTTGCCTCTGAGGCGTCATACCGCGTGTATTTGAGTATTCTCCGTTGGCATTTTTTGCTTTGCTAGCAATAAATTTTTGGATTCATGGGAGCATTGCCCGGCGTATATTCCACAACAAGGGCAAGCTCAAGCAAGCGGCACAGACGTCCGACGAAAGTTGCTTCCATTTAAGTTTTTTCCTTCCTCCGTTGCAGAAGGCGTAATTTGGGGTTCAGCATAGAGCAAGAATGTCTTTGGGGGGAGGACATGCAGTTGACGTGAGAGTTTTCAACTATGCAGTCATTTGCATCGTCGGGGAAATGAGGTGCGGAAAGCTTTGGCGGGGGGTTAGGGCTGGCACACTCCGTCAGGTGCTAAAACAACGCCGGACGCAAAAACGACCTACAATTTTAGTGTTCATGGATTTCGAAGGCGCATTTGAATCAGTTAACTGGTCTGTTCCCCTTGACACGACTGCCCATAAAAAAATGCACCAAAAGGTTGTAAACATAATAAATTCTTTGCATTCTCAGACGGTTGCACGTGTTCCTTCCATTAACTGCAAATACGAACAAGCCCCCTACCTGACCCCAGCTGCATCCACGACATGTTCAAGCCAATCTGCGGAAATTTCCGTTCGCTTTTAACCATTCCTATGTGTCTGTGCTTCCCGCAAAATTCAATAATTTTCTATACAGTTCACGTTCCAGCTTGTGTGTTGCCACCAGCTCACTCATCCAAGGAACTATTATGCCCGGCTCCACAACAGCGACACCAGTAAGTCTCTACAGTTTCACTGTACACCATGCTCCTGAGGTTCTTCTTGCCATCTATGCGTTTTGCTACTCCCTCCACTTCATCATCCCCACTTACGCTTTTTGTAACCCTGGCCAAGAGCTCAACAGTCCAAGGCCAGAAGGCCTCAGCGGTGGTTTAGGCTTTAGTTCAACTTGACTGGCTGGATGACGCCAACTCTGCTGCTTCACCAGATCTGATGTTCTGGTTCCTCATTTTCAACCACTTACACTCTTCTTGTCATGTGTCAAACAGGAAGCCTCTTGTTTTGCCCTCCCTCGCTTTGTTTTTGCCCGCCACATTCAAATCCAGCCGACCTGATCTTGCTCGATGTTCTCTCCAAAAAAAGCATAGTAACTGTGCCTCCCTGCCCGTGCCGGTTTAGTGATGACCACGTCTACATGGGATAACGCCCCCCTATGACGCTGTCTCTTTTCCCAAAATCCCTGTACCCACAATCCCCACCAGTCATGCCTTTATTCGGACTGTAACCTGATGATAATGCCTGACGGCATGCCACCCACAGGTTGGGAATAAACATTATTATTATTATTATCCCCAAATGCTTCCGTTCACAAAGCGGCGATCCGTGATCGATAAGATAATGATGGTAAGAAGACAACGCAGTGAATGGTCTTGAAAACCCCTGTGTTCAAATAATTTCTGACGAAAACCTTGTCGATCTGAGATATGCAGACAATATCGCTCTCGTCTTCGAAGAGGAGGAGAGAGCACATCTATTTTTGAGTGAACTGACCAACTGTCACCCCCTGGATGGAGACCCGGGATTCATCTCACCGATGCTGAATGACGGTGGCAGAAATGGCCCAATCGAGCAGTCGGTGACACTCACGCACCAAAGTTATCAGCTTCAATGCGTGGCTATCCGGCTCTTAAACTAACTGAACATGCCATCGCCCGCAAGGCCTGGCCGCATGTCCCACATTGTGTCGTTTTTTTGGTGATGAAAACTCTAGCTGCTGGAATCAGTGTGCCTATGACACACGGTTAATAGCTGATGAATTGAATTGATCGAGTTGAACGACCAAAGTCATCCCGTTTTTGGTATGCGCTTTGCGCCCACAAAGTGTAATGTCATGCTCCCGGACGTGCAGTCACTGAACACGCCACTTACAATTCATTGATTTTAGTGTGATAGATGAGGTCAGTGCACGGCTCTTCAAAGCTCGGTTTGCGCTTGCTACTTTGAAACACCTATGGCGTCAAAGCTATACATCCCTGAATCTCAACGGACGCGCGTGTCAGGTTGCTGTACGGGCTGTTTTGTAATATGCCTGTCAGACATGGCCTGTTCCAGCAGTGGCATCGAGACGTCTTCAGGTGTTTGAAAACCGTTGTCTCGTAACCATAGCTCGAGTCCGTTGTTGTCAGCGAATCCTTAGCGAGGCAATTAGAAAGTGAGTTTTCGGTTGTACAATGGGGACGTGAGGAGCGTGCCCAGCAAAGGAAGTTGCGTTGGTCAGGTCGTGTACTGCATATGCCGGACCATTGTTTGTCGAAGTGAGTGCTGTTCAGCGTAGCGAAAGCAAAGAGGTGGCCAGCCCTCGACCTGGCAAAGGGGATGAAAGAGATTAAGGGACATGTGTAGGCTGTCGGTGCTACTTGCCTTCCAGGATGGAAAACGCGTGATCCCCACTACACCTGGTTGGAGACGCCGCAAGGTGTGGCTGCTAATCGACGTCAATATCGTTCTTGTTTTCAGTTTCTATCCAGATTGCCTGAATGAGTGTCTGGAGGTGTAGGTAACTTGGAATGATTGTAGTAAGTTAGATCTGAGTCTCTTGCGCACCCATTTTATCCTTTTCTTCACAACAAGGATTTCGAATAAATCATGGCTCTACGGCAGCAAAGTATCAGTGTTTACCACTGATGTCGTGTTGTCCATGATAATGATAGGGCTAGGTAGTGACCGGAAAGGCCAATCAGGTAGGCCGTATTTGGATGGGTAGGCAAGGCGCACTGAGGGGATGGATTATTTGTAGTCAGAGTCTATCGGCAACTTACAGGACAAGAGCGAGAGTAATGGCACTGTGGCGGTGTATAATAATTGGATGTGGGCTGAAGGGAATTTTTTCTGGGCAACGAGAAATAGTAAACCTTGCAGTCCCCGGCTACATCATCATCATCGTCAGTGCCAGTTAATTATTTGGTGAGACCGCTAGTGCGGTTGAGTGTGGGATGGTTGCAGGTTCTGATGAGGCCAACAAAGCTGTTGATTCTATCAGGCTACATGGTGTCGGTGTCGGGATGCACAAGTGGAGTGAAAACAGGATCAGTGCTCTAAATGGGCCGATTTGACACCAAGTACCAGCTCACTCACTGGATCGTGGCTAGGACTACACCCATGGGAGCAGCTTTGAAGACGCACGGAGTCATTGATCCTATGCTGAAGTCTATACCACTAGATCTTACGACCAGCTGGTATACATCTCTCTTTCGCTTTAACTTCGCTGCGTCCAATAATTCATTCGACCATTGAGGCTCGACCTACTCTTCTCAGGCGCCGGTTTCCATTGGAGTTCCTCAAGGCTCCGATCCGGGAACACTCCTGTCAAGGACCTTCCAGACGTTCTTTCAAGTCCATGTCTACTTTTTGCGGACGACTTGAAATCCTGGAGTTACAATACAATTGCCATCCAAATGGATGTAGAAGCTGTAAAGCAGTGGTCGTTGGACTGGCGCCTTCCTCTAAATGACGAAAAGTGCGTCCATATATCATTTGGGGGAGACTCAGTAAACGCCTATGTCGTGCAGGGTGAAAATGGACCAGAGGACATCACGATGATAGGTGCCAAGGAGTTGGGTATCTGGCTCTCTTCAAACACGTCCTTCTCAATGCACCATGAGAAATCGGCCCAAAACACATTCGCCGTTCTACGGATGATTCGGCGCACCTTCACCCGTATTACTCGCACGGACTTCCAAATATTCTATGGGGCCTACATCACACCGGTTCTTGAATATGCCAGTCAAGTTGTCTACTCAGGGCGCACGAAGGGCGTAACCCTCATTGGGCGTGTTCAGCGAGCTGCTACGAAAATGGCTGCCGGCCTGAAATCCGTAAACTACGAAACGCGTCTCGCGATGCTTGACCTCTTCCCCGGAGTATCGTCGCCTACGAAGGGACCTAATTCTTACTCATGCCTTATTTTTAAACCAGGTTTGGTCAGCAGGTTTTTCACCGTTGAGCCAGCAAACTCACGGCGGGGGCATGGTAAGACGATTTTCAAGCTCAGAGCGCACACTTTTATCAGGCAAAATGTTTTCTCATTTCGTGCAGTAGCTGCGTGGAATAACCTTCCTCCGACGGTTGTCCATGCTCCTTCTAGAACCCAGTCCAAAGCACTATTAGACACTTTGTTATGCGAGTCCTCGTGCTGGCAAGCATACTGCCCCGCGCTGAGAACTTAAGGAGCAGTGCTACACCCTTTTTTCGCTTGCATTTCAGGTGTACGACAGCCGCTGAAAGACAAGAACAAAACTGACCCGGGAACCTTGGGTGAAATGCTCGATCCTGTGTATCAATCCGTGAATCCATAATTTCTGTCGCATCGTCGTTGCACACACGGCTTCCTCCTTATTGCCAATAGGACTAGTTGAGGAAGCAGTAAGTTTATTTGTATACCAGTAATACTTCAGCTTCAGCGTTGACGAAGATCAGTATTTGTGGACAACAGGATTTAATCGGCACTTGTTGAGTTAGCCACCACAGTTTTGTTTAATTATGTGTTTTCTGTGATAGTGCGGAAGGCGTGCACGAGTTGTAGTTGATTATACATTTTTCCTTTTAGAAACTCTGTCGAGTGAAATTCGCTTCCTGAGAACGAGAACTGGATTGACTACACATTGCGTTTGTACCGATGCAACAAACAAATAGAAACATAATTCGCCTAGGGTAGATGCGTATATTTCAGGCATGGTTGTCGCAGACGGACGACATATATGGATATGAAGGCCTGTCGTTGGTCGTTGCAATACGCTGGTATGTATAGTGGCGGCCTTATAATCGGCTGTGTGCATGGGTACGGGCACAGAAGTTACCATAAGTAGCCAAAGGGCGCGAAAACGCTCACTGTAATGAGTATGGCGAGCCATTGTTAGCCATTGGATTAGGTGACAGTACATGGCCGAAGCCTGATAATCAGCGACACATAATAATAATAATGTTTATTAACAACTGGTGCGTGGCGTACCGTCAGACGTGATCATAATTTTACAGTCAGAATAAAAGCATGGCTCAAGGGGTTGTGGGTACCGATGACTGCGTGGGAAAGGGGCAATCCTTGAAGATCGTAATTTGTTGAGGAGTGCACCGTAAGTGATTTGGTCAAACACCTTGCGAATAGCAAGATAGACAGGAATAATGCAGAGCCCGGCATCGAAAGCAAACGGAAGATGATTGAAGAAAGTAGCCTGGCATGTGTTAGCTGATCACCGTGCCGTAAACTCATACTGTCGAGTGTTAATGGTCTTGGTGGTGAGCAGGTAATCCATGACAGCGACTTTGATAAGGCGATCTAGGGTACGAGAGAGCGAGCAAGCATGGTGGATGCCACGATAGCTAGCTGAAGCAGTTTGTGGCCCTGATTTATAATAACGATATGGTTATTTTCCAACTTATAATGCGGAACAATCGTGAAGTGCTTCCACTGACTTGAAAATGCCCGTGATGAGGGAGATATTGAAGAGACTGAGGATGGGGATGTTTAAGCTGCCAGCTTTCAGGACGAGCGAAAGGGCTTCGTCAGTACCTGGGAAATTGGAGTCTCTAAGGTGGACGAGTGAGGAAGTTAAGTAAGATAAATTAACTGAGGGTGTGCAGGGGGTGAGGTTTTTCTCGTCAACAGATGTGGCCATTACGGAATCAAGTGGGGAGCAACGAGTAAAAAGGGTGGATGCGGAAGGAACACAACAGCTTGAGAATTAGGAGTTTATAATAATAATGATAATGTTTATTCCCAACTGGTGGGTGGCATACCGTCAGGCATGGTCATAATGTTACAGTCAGAATGAAAGCATGACTGAGGGGGTTGTGGGTACAGATGGTTGCGTGGAAAAGGGGCGGCGTCACAAGCAGTGGGCTTTATCCGACGTAATAGAAATTGAAATAAAAACAATAATATTTCTCTTTCCTAACTTGTAGGGGACATGCCGACTGAGGCATGATGGGGCCATCAAAATCTGAGCGCGGCAGGTGACAACACAACGGGCATGCCTATTACGTGAAAAGTCACCACAGTTGTGGGAACCAAAAAAAGAGGACAATGGGCATGGGGTACGACAAGGTCAAAGCTGAAGCCGGCTGACCTGTACTAAACCTGAAAACCGTTACCGGCCATGAGTGACCTTGGGCGGTCGAGTAAATGGCTAGGGTCACAAAAAGCAAAAATGGAGATGGAAGGATTCGATCTGGAGACAAATGGCAAGTTTTGTCTCAAAAATATGGTTTAAATTGAAACTCAGTAGACTCACTGGTGTCACTGTTGTAGGGAGGTCAGTTGTAAAGGGTAGAGTTGATGGGGAGATAGTGCCAATGCATAGGGCCAATCGAACAGCTTAAGTGAAGTTGAACTTGTGGAAGAGGCAGACCGAAATTGCGGCAGGGAATTAGGTTGGTTAAATCCGAACGACATGTTCAGCGGTTTAGAACAAGGCGGTTCGCGCCAGGTGAGAAATTTGTTTGTGGTTGCGATTACAGGCTCGAGTGGGCGAGAGGCTGCGGTCGAAATTCTGAGGAAAGTAGTTGCGGAAGTGCCATCAGACTGGGTATGGCAGTTACACGCCATCATTGCACTGACATACTTCGGTTTCTGGACAGCTCCGTAACGGTCGTCAAGGTTGCCGCAATCGGACAGGGGATACGCATTTCCGTGGCAGCTTGATTTTGGTTAGACGAGGAGATGGACACAGGTAGAGTCAGGCCAATGTAGAGTCATCGGTAATTTCGATTCAGTTGGATGACAATGTGAGCGTAGACCGCGAACAAGCCAGATTGAATGACTATCGGTTGTACGGGGCGTTTGCGCAACTACAGCCGAAGTTTGAAGCTTGGGAAGAGGGGGAAGGAGGAAGGAATAGGATGAGAGCAGTAGCGTCTGGTGAGTGCAAGGAGGCATCAGGTAAAAAAGGTGTCCAATGGAAAACAATCTAAAGGCGGATGACGGCAAGCTAAATGAAAAAGGGTATATTTCGTTGGCTAACCTAGAAACCAAGTACTAGCTGGGCCAGAGTAGATGCCTAGATTAGGGAAGGTAAGGACTTAGCCGCCGAGGCAGGGAGGCTAGCCGTTGGATTGGTTAGAACAGGCGATTACATGGCAGTAGTTTGTAGCTCAGCAAAAACAAAAATCCAATCACAGGGTCTCCGTTGTGCAAAGGGGCGCTAATGTAAACAGGGACAGCAGGCAAATAATAAGCGGCTGAGCAACAGCTTCCGGGATAATGGGTAAGAACCCTAATTTAACTGGAATCTACTACGCCATCTCAACAGGAAGGTAAGAGTATGGATCGCCAGTCACCGAGTAACTGCTGTCATCTCCAAGAAACGGATGGTGCATGGCAAAAACAGCAATTAGGCGCAAGTTGTGACTGCTGGTAATCAAGAAATACCGAAGGAATAACGTTTTATGTGATGATTGCTTCAGAGAACAAAAGGGCAGAATGTGTGTGATATGTGTGGATGATGAAGTGGACTCGGGGTGGTGCAGCCCAACTAAGACGATGGTAGCAACGCCTTGCACCTCGGTGTCAGCCGTGAGCCTTGCACAGTGCATTCAGTCTTCCTTGTGCATGTATTTTTTTCAACAAGTCGAAAGGACCGCTGTCATTCGCTTGTACTTCTTGGTGTTGCCAGACAGGCTGCAACCGGGACAAGTCCGATCCAGCTACAGACTAGCAACAACGGTGCTCTTTTATGGTTTCCCCGAATTAAAGGCCAGGTTCAGAACCAACAGTGATGGGCGATGCACGCGTGCTACCGGAGGGGTGGCGGGTATACGAACGCACCATGGTGCAACGTAACAGGGCGACCCTCCCTGCAGGGCTTACCCGTCCACCACACGAGGTTTTCAGCCCTTGTGCATGCTACCAGATTTGCAGGGTGATAAGCCAGCGAGCAGTCATAATTGCGGTTTGTGCATTAATAAGTAACTCCAGCTATCAGATATTTTATCCAGTCTGGGGGGGAAGCCAGGCCAATAAAACAGCTCAGTCACTTCGAACAAGCAAACAGCAAACAGCCACTGGAAGAGGCAAGTCGCGGAGGCAAATGAAACGGCAGCTACCTTTTTGGCCATGGGAGCAGAATGTAGATATTCAGGGCCTGTGTACTATGGCTAAACGACGACGAAGCATTATTGTGAACCGCCACGTCAAGTAGAGGCGCACCGCAGTGTTGTACGTGTGTGAATGAGTGGGCTGTGGAAGCAAAAAGTATTTCACTCGTTGCGCATCTTCAGACCCACTATTTGATGAGCGTGCACTGCAAGTGGTCAGAGGATGCGGAATGGTTCTGAACGGTGAGGAAATAAGGCTTCAGTTTGGCTAAGGTTAGTTAAATCCAGTAAAAGCAACACACCAAACATTAAATAGGGCTGACAGAGTTATTCAGGGATGGGACCAGGCTTGAAAGAACTAGGAATTAGTTGGCCGGGCACAGAAGCCTAAGGCCGGAGGTGAGGAGACACAACGAGGTCAGTGGAGACGGGCATGAAAACAATTACGATGGCAGGCGCTAGACTGCCTGTGCAAAACAACTACGCTTCAGAGAGCAGGCGCAGATGTAGTCCCAGGAGGAAAACGTCTGCATAAGAGATAGATAGGATGGAGATTTATGGGCAAGAACGCTTGGAAGGGTAGTTGTCTCACTTGAGGATTAACACTAGAGGGTTCAACCTGGTAAATGTCCATGCTAGGAACAGTGATAGGACAGTTAAGGTGAGAGCGCAAATTAAAGCGTTTTAAAGCCTGTTTCGAAGAGTGTTTAGTGTAAGATGTGGCGCGAAAAGATGCTCGGCTCCCTCAGTAGGACGGTAAGAATCGAGCGTCCTTCGAAAGCCCACATGAGATGATATAGTACGGATATATGAGGTGAGCTTGTTCCGTAGTTTAGAATACAGGCAAAGACAGTTCAACAGGTCGACAATGCGAGCAGAAATCCAGAGTTGCGCTTATTGTAGGGAGGACAGGGCGAAAATTCAGGACGACAGTCAGCTATGTAAGCCCATCAGTAGATTAGACGATGCAGAAGGCCTAGGTTTAACCTAATACGCTTCAGCCATAAAGGACCCAACCCAAGTGATAAACAGCGCAGGCGATACGGCAGTGCGGATGGCGCCGGAAACAAGGACTTAGCGAACGATCGTTGCACGTTTTCCACAGCATTCCGGCACACTGCGAATACTGTGAAGTGGTTCGAATGTAAAAATTTCGGTGGATTTTCAGTCTGTGCTCCCAACAAAAAATCAATACTTTTCTATACAGCTCGCCCTCTGGCTCGTGTGTTGGCACCATATCACTCTTCCAAGGAACTATTATGCCCGGCTCCACAACAGCGACACCAGTAAGTCTCTACAGTTTTACTGTACACCATGATACTGAGGTTCATGTTACCATCTATACGCTTTGCCAATCCCTCCACTTCATCATCCCCACTTACGCTTTTTGTGACCCTGGTCATGAGCTCGACAGTCCAAGGCCAGAAGGCCTCAGCGGTGGTTTTAGGCTTTAGTTCAACTTGACCGGCTGGATGACGCCAACTCTGCTGCTTCACCAGATCTGATGTTCTGGTTCCTCATTTTCAACCACTTACACTCTTCTTGTCATGTGTCAAACAGGAAGCCTCTTGTTTTGCCCTCCCTCGCTTTGTTTTTGCCCGCCACATTCAAATCCAGCCGACCTGATCTTGCTCGATGTTCTCTCCAAAAAAAGCATAGTAACTGTGCCTCCCTGCCCGTGCCGGTTTAGTGATGACCACGTCTACATGGGATAACGCCCCCCTATGACGCTGTCTCTTTTCCCAAAATCCCTGTACCCACAATCCCCACCAGTCATGCCTTTATTCGGACTGTAACCTGATGATAATGCCTGACGGCATGCCACCCACAGGTTGGGAATAAACATTATCAATTATCAATTCAGGGCTGGATTCAGGAATGGGTCTTACAAACTGCTTAAGGATGGCAGTTAAACATATTTTATTGTGGATGGAATGCTAATGAAGGCGGATAGCTTGCGGGCTTTAGTCACTCTGTACCATGCATGTTGGGAAAAACTAAACGCACAGGAATACCCAAGACCTAGGTCTGTCACTTCGGGAAGAGTAAGATTCGAGAGTCCATTAAGAATAAGCATCCTAGAAGGATCTGGAATCGATGTGAGAGGACTTGGCATTTTGGAACGGCGAAAAAAGGACAGGAGTTAGAGGACCAGAGGGATAAAGAATTCAGATCAGACTGAATGTTAGCAAGAGTGGAAACAGAGTCACTGGCCTTAAATGTGTAGGCTAACTTAATATCGTCAGCGAACAGAAACAGGGATCCATGGGTGATCGAATCAGTGACATTATTATTATATGGTAAGAACAGTAGGGGGCCAAGCACACTACCCTGAATAACCTCACTGGTGATGGGAAGAGGTGATGAGGAGAGATCCCAGATCTTGGTGACCTGCGTCCTCCCAGTGAGGTAAGAGTTGAACCATCGCAGAAGCGGGCCACCAATCCCCGTAGATCGTAATCTGTTGAGGAGCGCACCGTGGGGGACTTGGTCAAACGTCTTGCGAATATCAAGATAGAAAAGAGTAATACACAGCCCGGCATCGTAGGTGGACGAAATATGATTAAAGAAATCAACCAGACATGTGTTAGCTGACCGCCATGCCATTAAACCATACTGCCGATTGTTGAGGATCTTGGTGATGAGCAGGCAATCCATGACGGGGACTTTGATTAGGCGCTCAAGGGTACGGGAGCGCAAGCAGGTATGGTGGATGCCACGATAGCTAGCTGAAACAGTTTGTGGACCTGACTTATAGTGTGGCACAATGGCGGAGTGCTTCTATTGACTTGGAACTGTGCCAGTGATAAGGACGATATTGAAGAGGTTAAGGATGAGAGTGGGAATGTCCGGGCCACCAGCTTTTAAGATGAGCGAAGGGATACCGTCAGTGCCTGGGAAATCGAAGATTCTAAGGCAGACGAGTGAGGACGTTAGGTCAGACAAAGTAGCTGAGAAGGTGCGGGAGGTGGGGCTTGTCTCGTTAACAGATGTGGTCGCATCGGAGCCAGCTGTGGAGCAATGAGTAGAAAGGATCGATGCGAAGGGAACATAGCAGCTGGCGAAATGAGTTTAGGGATTCTGCATTATCAGCAGGATCGGAAAGCGGCTTTCCGTCAGCGGCCGCAATATTTGGAATTGCAGATGAATTAGAGAAGCAGCGCTTGCAAAAGAGGCGCCCCAGCATCTTAGATTGAAGAGAATGGGCTACGGCTATGGATTCCTCACGCTTTTCAAGAGCTACTTTGGCCGTGGCAATCTCAGTCATGAGTTTATTGATTAGAATAAGGAGTGAGAGATCATGTGATTCGCGGATGAGCCTACGATACTTCTTAAGGTTACGGCCTAGAGCGGATAACCTTCTGGCTGAACTACAACCAGAGACATAGTAAGCTCTCGTATGAGCAGCTAGGTATAGTGATGACAGTACATTGCCGTAAAAAAAATGTTGGCCACGCCTAGCGTGTCAAGAGAGAGAAAGTACTCGTGCCAGGTTTTGTGGCGCAACGAGGCTGCAAAGGCTTCAAGGACTCCAGGGGAAAGGGAGAGGGAGCTTAAGGGGGGAGGGGGAGGAGAAGCTTGAGTACTTGCCTACCTGCAAGTGACAATACGATGGTCGCTGTCAGGGAACTTTGGGCCAACTGCAGCGGTGGGACACAAATAACCATTGACAACGGCAATGTCCAGGGTGTGGAGACCGCGTGTTGGTTGCCTTACGAGCTGGGAGCAGCCTTCGACATCAAGTTGGGCAAGCGGAGGCGAAAGGCGCAAAGAGGATCTTTGTTGAGACCAGTAGATCTCAGGAAGTTTGAGATCAACGGTTAATTTGTTTGGGTGGGGTAGGGCTTGGGTATGGGAAAAAAGCGTAGATATTTGGTTAATCGAGCTAGCTGAGTGTGGAGGGGGCATGTATAAACACCCGAGGATGAACGGCGGGTTAGCCCGACAGGCAGAAAGCCAAACAGGGTCTGGAGTGTCCGGCAGCAGTGGATCGTCAATGAGGGAGACTTCCATTTTAGTTCTGGAGTATATGATGATGATGTTTATTCCCAACTAGTGGGTAGCATACCTTCAGGCATGATCATAAGTTTACAGTCAGAATAAGAGCATGACTGGTGGGGTTTGTGGGTACTGGGAATTCCGTGGAATATGGACGGCAACATAAAGAGTGGGCATTAATCGAAGTAGACTTGGACACGCCTGAGGCGGCGTGGGTAGGGAACCAAAATTAAAAGGGCTCTTTCTTATGGGGAAC